>VSMD01030146.1:0-58007 GCA_008750895.1 Mirza zaza
GAGTAGTTAAATGGATATTTCTAGATGCCAACTCTTGGGAATTCCATGTGTATGTATTAGGATGGCCTTGCCTGGACCACCAGCCTGCTTGTAAATGCAGAGTGTATAATTGGGCCTTTAAGAAGCCAACAGGCCAGACATAGTGGCTCACACCTGTATTCCTAGCACTGTGGGAGGCCAAGGTGGGAGGATTGCTTGAGTTCAGGAGTTCGAGACCAGCCTGAGCAGAGTGAGACCCTGTCTCTAGTGAAAATAGAAAAAATTAGCTGGGCATGGTGGTGCATGCTTGTAGTCCCAGCTGCTCAGGAGGCTGAGGCAGGAGGATCGCTTTAGCCAAGGAGTTGGAGGTTGCAGTGACAAGCCGTATGATGACAGTCCTCCACTCTAGCCCAGGGTGACAGAGCAAAACTCTGTCTCAAAAAAAAAAAAGACAACAAAAAATTTCTTTGAAAGTGACAAATTCACATTGTAGAACAATTTATGCACAGTTATGCTTTATGTAGTTAATGTCTCATGGCTGTATTTTTTAAGAGCTCTGATTAAGATATAATGCGATTCTGAAGTTAAGCCCAACCCTTCATCATTGTGGGTTGGTGGAATCCTTACTTAAGTTCAATAGTAGACACAGATATTTTTCTTTTAACACCTGGTTATATTTCTGTCTGTATTTTCTTCTGACTACCACATCTGTTTTAGCAGACATTAATGCTTACTGCTACAATGACTTCTGTGTTAATTACAGTGAATTCCTAGAAGAGACATCTCCAAATGCCCAAACCATTGGACCCCTAGATATTTCGCTGAGAGAGAAGGACCCTGACGTTTCACCGGATTTATTTCGCGTCCTCTGACAGGCCAATGTCTTACCAACCGGTCTGGAGTAGTTGATAGTTTTTGTTCACTAGGTCCAATGGGAGTCATCAATGAGTGTCAATGGGCCGGTGTGACATCCTGTGGAAGGGCAAGATCCCTCCGAACTACATTAGGACCTAGGGCTGGAGAGTTTATACTCCTTTTAGGTGGGACAGTGAAGGTGTGCTACTGGTCTCACCAGTAGAAAACAAAACTGGTCCTGGTCAGCCTTACGGGTCAGTATGGAGAAAAAAGCATTTGCCAGGTTAGTGGCTTCACACCGCATACCAGGAGATGTGTTACTTTGCTCAGGCCATGTAACCACATCTGGTACGGCAGCTGCAAGTAGAGTCACAACCTGGTTAAGCTTACCCTGGTCCGCCACCACCCTCGGAGATCTGTGTGTCTTCTGCACAGGCCAAACAGCGGCGCTGAGCGGGGTATGGTGGGAACCTCTGCCCTGCATCTTTCTAGTTCGCGATGGCGGTACTAATTGTGGCGATCCTTCCAAGAATGTTGTATTGCTTCTGACTTATTGTTTTCCCAGCAAGAGGCAGTTCTAGTGGCTTCCACGTGTCCTTTCCCACCACAGCAGCTTCACTCCAGTGGCCGGGGATCCAGCGTGGGGGTTGTGCCAGTGGCGGCACGTCTACTTAGGTTGTGCATTCTGGACCTGGGGAAGGGAACACAGGATGGGCCTGGGGATACTGGGCCACTGTGAGATGGACCCGAGCTGAGACCCCAGTGGTCACCTGACCTCCCTCGGCCCTACTCTGACTGCAGGGCCACAGGCTTGTCCAGTTTCCTATTATAGGATGAGTGTCGGTTTAGAGCCCGTGTCTAGTACCCCCCAAAAGGTCTGATTATTTTCTTTTCCCCAACTCACAGTAACCCTGGTAACAGGCCTTAGTAGCCTTGTGGAAGGCTGGGAGAAATATCAACAGTGGTTGACTAGGAGGGTCCAGTGTGGACATTTTGCATATGTCTATAAATAGCTCCCACTGGGGACTCTCAGTGATCTCTTCACACCTGGCAGTAGCGTCATTAGCATCTTTACATCTAACCAGATTAGAGGGTCAGTTCTAGAAAGCAGAGATTCAATTTTAAAAAGTATGTCTTTAAAAATCTATTCCTCTAATTCTGTTCCTTTAAAACCACTCCCAGTATCGTGTGTGTGTGTGTGTGTGTGTGTGTGTGTGTGTGTGTGTGTGTGAGCGACAGAGACAGAGAGAGACTGAGAACTAATTTAGGAACTGGCTCGTGTGGTTATGAGGCTGGGAAATCCCACCATCTGTTCGCTAGACCGGGGAAAGCAGGTGGTAGTGTTCAGTGTGAGTCTCACAGCCTGAGAACAAGGGGAGCGAGTGGCGCAAGTCCCAATCCAGGGGCCACAGACAGTGAGATGAGCTGCCCCAGCTCAGCAGGGAGGCAGGAAGAAGAAGGGCAAATGCTGCTGTGCTCAAGCCCTCGGTGAGTGAGTGGTGCCCAGCCATGCGGGCAGAGCAATCTGCTTCACCAAGTCCACCGATTTAAATACTAATCTTGTCTAGAAACACCCTCACAGACACGTCCAGAAATAACGTCAAAGCATTCAATGTTTTCTGTAAGATGAAATCACATCAGCACCTGAGGAGCTGATTCTGAGTTACTGACAGAAATGAGGGACTTTATGGTTTAAAAGTTAGAAAACTGGAGTCATTCTCCTTCTCTGCAGACCAGATTTTAAGCTGTAATTTTAACCAGACCATGCTCTCTGAGCCACAGCTCCATGACCTGTAAGACGGGATAACAAACTTCTTCACAGGATTTTGAGGATTTCTGAGGCATTTGGGGAGGGGCTGCGCAAACGGCTGTCCCCAACCCCCCCCCCACCGTGAGCGCTGCTGGGGGGTTCCTTGCCGGCCTGGCCAGCCGTACTCAGACAGCGCTGCCTGGAGGGACGGGACAGGGCCTCCCTTGGCCACGTCATCTGGGTCGCTAAGGCTTCCCAAGCTGCTTTCCTAACGTTTTTCTACACGGTGCAAATTCAGCAGTGGCACACATTGCTTACGGTTTTCCAAGTGCTGAAAAGTCTCTTGATTTGAAAGTTTCATTGATGGAAACACATTTTAGCTGCCCAGGTGAGGAGGAGTGAACTGGAGTGATGGGAAATAGCATGGTGGAGCAATATCTTGAATTGCAGGTAGTGTATTTACAGGAGACAGAATTTATTATCATTTGTCAACCTTTCTTGAAAATACCAAGATAATTAGAACACAACTTTAAAGAAAAAAAAAATGACAGAGATTTAATTTAAACGAAGCCTTAATCTGGAGACTGGTCTCATAATCTTGTCAAGAATAATTTTCATGTAGGTATTTTTTGTTCATGTAATTTTTTTGGCATTATCTCAGAAAAATTGATTGATCACTTCCTGCTCTGGTAAATGAAATCATACACAATTCTTAATTTATGTTTTAAACCCATGTAACCAATCTGCCCCCTCATTTTCCACTTCACACCCCACCCCCGGCTCACTTGGGCTCACTGGGGGGGATTTTCTACATGGGGCCTCTCCAGCCTACCCCCACCCCCACCCCCGTCTTCATGTCCTGCCCTTGGGCAGCCAGCAGAGTGGACATCTGAAAGTGACATGGGTTTGATCCTGCCTTTCCCAGCCTAAAGCGTGTAAGGGCTGAAGACCCTTACTTAGTCTTTAAAGTAGCCACGTGTTAGGGGTGCTGACCGGGGACCATGACACGTGGGGAATGTGCTCTGCAGTAGAAAGGGGGTAGGAGGTGGCGAGAGAGGCTGGGGTGGGACTGATGTGCTGGGGGCGACTCTGTAGTCGGACTGCAGAGAAGGAGGGAAGGAGAGCTCCCACCTGGAGTGGCTTCTGGTAACTCTAGTCATGGAGCCGGGACCCTCAGTGACACCCCCACCTGCCTTGGGAGATCCTAGAGGAGGTTCTGCTAACAGCCAGGGGTGCAGTGAGCGGGACCAAGAGGGGTCAGAGGACGCTCCGTGTAGATAAAGATCAAGTCTGAACAGTGCCCGTGTGAGTCCACGTTGGTGTTCTTTCTGTTTATGTATTTATTTATGTGTAGTTACAGACAGACACACATAGATGCAGATGTAGATATACAAAGATAAGAAATAGATGTAGATATAGATATTTTTAGAGATATAGATTTTGATGTCAGTAGAATCATTAAAATATTTAAAACTGAGATTATGCAGTGTTTATACAGACAGTTTAATTTGATATATCATAAAATGTCTTTATGTGATTATTCTTTATGACTAAGCCTTTGATCACTAAGTGATGTCTTGGTGTCTGTCACTGAGGTGGTCTGACCCACTGACCCGCGCCCTGCTATCTGGTGATGACTTTGTGGGTTTTGTCTGTCGATTCCTCACTATGGCAATATGAATGTCCAACCATTTATTATTTCACAGTGAGCCTGGAAGGGCACACACATGAAGCAAATTTCCTCTTCTCCACTTGCTTCCTTTCAAGTTCAGCCTGTTAGTGACTGCTCCCTTCACTTTTGAGGCATCTGTTACAAGTTCAGTCTCATAGGATTTACACACTCAGCTTATCCTTGATTTAAATCTCACCCCTTACCACCTCCAAGTTTAGGCTTGAGGGATGTGGGCTGGGGGCCTGCTCTCCCACTCTGCTTTCCCCCTCCTTACTGGGGTAGAGGGGCGGAGATGGAACGGGGTGAGATTTAAACCACAAATGGGGGTGGAGGGAGAATGAGGAAGAGGAGACAGGGTAGGAGAAAGTTGGATGATGAACAGGATAGTTACACAGTCTCTAAGTATCTCATCACAAATGACTTATTAATCACAACGGTAAAAATTCACATTATAACCAAGTGATCCACGTGAACTCTTCAGTCATAGAGCAAGCCAATGTCAGGAGCCACCTGGTATGGAGGACATAGTATAGTTTTGTGGCAACCCTGAATCAAAGGCACAGCTGAAATCTATCAGGAAGAAACAACAGACAGACCCAAGCCAGCAGACCCTCTATAAAATAAATGGGCTGTCCTTCTACAGACGTTGCATGTCATGAATGATAACAAAAGGCTGCCATACATTCCAGACTAAAGGAAACCAGACACATGGAATCTGCGAATCTTGATTAGATCCCAAAACAGGGGAAGACAGCTCTATAGGGTATAATCGTGACAACTGCTGAAATTTGAATAGGATTTGTAGATTAAAGGATAGTGTTTCATGGATATTAAATTTCCTGATTTGGATCATGGTACTATGGTTCTCTAAGAGAATGCCCACATTTGTAAGAAATTTTCCCTAAAGTTTTAAGGAGCCAAGTCACTTGATGACTGCAGCCTGCTTTCAGATAATTTGGACAAAACAATATGCATGTGTGTAAATATGCATAAAAGTGTACATGTCAGGGTAGAGACAGCAAAAGATACAGTACATAAGGAAAAATGTAAACAGCTGGTGAATCCATGTAAAGAATATGCAGAAGAATTTTGTACAATTCTTGCAATTTTTATAAGTTTGAAATTATATCAAAATAAGAAGTTACGAGATGTTAATAGGTATATGTGCTTACGGATGTTCCTTAACATATAATGGAGTTACATCCTGATAAACTATAAGCTGAAAATACTGTAAGTCAAAAATGCATTTAATACACCCAACCTACCAAACATCATAGCTTAGTCTAACCTACCTTTAACATGCTCAGACACTTACATTAGCCTACAGTTGGGCAAAATCATCTGGAAACAGAGTACACTGTAGAGTATCAGTTGTTTACCCTCATGATTGTGGGGCTGATTGCGAGCTGGGCCCAGTATGGTAGAAACGGGGACAACTTCCCTGGAGGTCATGTCTGAGCCGAGGCTCAGAGGCCAAGGAAAATGCCACCAAGTGGAGGAAGACCAGACAAGGCAATGTGGGCAAATGCCAGGGGCTCCCTACAGTTGGAATGTAATGTCAGACACAGTCTATAAGCTTTATGGGTATTCGATTAGGAGATCTTAAAAAATAAATCAAGTTTTGAGTACATAAAAGTTTTAAAACATTTAAAATTAATTTTAAGTAACTTTGATAAAGTCAAGATAGGTATTACAAAACCTTTACAGCAAATACGACCTGTGTGATATATTTGTTGTTTAAATAGCTCATGAAAATTGGTAACAAAAATAGCAGACCCCAATGGGTAAAAAGATTTATGTGAAAAAAGAGAAAACAGTACAAACTCTAAGGAAACAAACAAAACAAATAATCTAAGTCTGACTCTTTAGGTTTTAATAAACTCCTCTCCCTGTGAATGCAAAAAGAAGGCCATGTATGTATCTTTAAAAAAAGATATCTATGCCTTTAATGATAGAAGACAGTTAAGTGTGTTAATCAGTATATGTGAAAAAAGAAAAACGCAAAATTGTATTTAGGTAGTTGAAAAACTAAGGAAAGGGATTAAAAACAATTGTTAATAGTAACCATTGAATGGTAAATGATTATTCTCATTATATTCTTTCTGCTTTTCTCTAGTTGCCAAAATTTCAACCTAGGTTACATATTACATTTAAAATGAGAAAAAGGTAGTGATTGATGTTAAGGCCCTTTTCTCTTAATTTGCCCCTTTTGTTGCAATTTTATAACTAGCATGGTGATTTACCTTGTAGAAACTTTCATAATCTATAGGAAATTCAGATTTTGCCGAAAATTTCAGAAAACTGCACATTTAAAAAATACCGTATTTAATAGATAGATGTATTTTTGAGCAACTTATATGTGGGTATCAGAGCAGAATATCTTTTAGGGAAACAGCTACTGTGTTTCCCCAAAAATAAGACAGGGTCTTATATTTATTTTTCCTCAAGAAGACACCGTAGGGCTTATATTCAGGGGGTGTTTTTTTTTTTTTTAAGTACAGTACAATGATCTACATTTATTTAAATATAGCTAAGTCGTCTTCTTCTGGAACATCATCATAACTCTCTAAACCCCAAATTCCATCCTGAATTTCTTACAACTCTATTTCCTTTAGAACCATTGGCCCCAATCTCTCATGTCGAGCAATAGAGCTCTCGTCGGGCAGATGAGAACGGTTGCTCGTCTTCTTTACCACTCCGAGATGAAATGCATGGGTTGTGCAGATACACTGCATAGCCACGCCCATCATTAGGTCGTATTTTTGGGGTAGGGCTTCTATTGCATAAATGCTTAGAAATCCTGCTAGGGCTTATTTTATGGGTAGGTCTTATTTTCGGGGAAACACAGTATGTATCATATTTCAGGCTAAATACCTTATTCTGGATTAATCGTGCAGGGCCACTTCAGCTCTCACCTGTGGTTTAGTGAGTGCCAAGAATAAATGCTTAACCTCTTCCTATGAGTGATATAATCAAAGTTACAGAAAAAGGAACTCCCTATTTAATGCAAACATCCCTTCAACCTTGTGATCTATGAGACTGAGTGAAGGAGAAGTTTTATTTTGTTTGCAAAATGTGGCCCAATTTTCAAAGCACAAAGGATTTAGGGAACTATCCTCAGACTTCTGGTGTGGGTGTGGATGTTGGAGGGAGTGAAGGGTGGAAGCACCTACAAGACAGCAAGCTCCGACATGGAATCTCCTAGCGGAGAGTTTAGTAGGGAAATGCACTGAACAGCGGCCAATTTGAGAAATAAAGTTTTATTGGAACACTGCCATGCTCATTTCTTTGTAGATGTGTATGGCTAGTCCTGTGCTAGAAGACCAGAGTTGAGTGGTTGCAACAGTGACCTTATGGCCTGAAAAGCTCCAAACATTTACTATCCAGCCTTTTACAGGAAAAAGAAAAAATGCCAGCTCTGTGCTAGCCAATCTTCCCAGGTGCCTCTCTTTAACTTGATGATGTTTTATTTTTGGTTCTTACTGGCAACTTTTGTTGTTGACTACAACAACAACAAAAACAAAAGTGAAGATTTCCCCAAAGCCTTTGTTCTATCAGATAAGTTTATATCTAGCCCAGAAATTTACCTTGCCAGGAAATGTCATTCCTGATGTAAAATTCAGACACCGCAAATTTCAGAAAAATAGTATGTTTAGCCATTATGCTATTGTAGCTTTATTTACACATGCTTTGGAAGGCTTTCCTGTGAATACACGGTGTATAGAAAACAAGAGCATAATTTCCATGACACTGGGATTCACCAACATCAAGTGAAGTTTATGGTCGTGGAAAATACTTCTAGGAACTCAATGTTATGAAACAAGTTGGAGATCAACAGCAACATGCATGGTGCCAGATTTCTTTGTTCTGTCCAGAGTTTTCTTCTAAGAAGGTCAAAGTAACCTTAAGAATTTCAAGATTTACAAACACCTCTGGAAAATAAAGAACAAGGAAGAAACTGGGAGGTGAGTAAAAGTGACAACTTGGAGAATGGGCATAGTCAGGGCTCTCTTGGCCGTTTTAGATACCGACTCTATGGCTCAGATTTCCTTATGCATCTCCCTGGATCACTATGGAGCTGTTGTGGTGGTTTCACAGAACCTTTGTGAGACTACCAGGGCATATATTTCTATTACTATGACTGTTTAGTGATGAGGGAATTTTTCCTTCATAGTCTAATTTGTCAAATTGAAAAGCTGGATATAATTTGGGGAAATCAGCCCTCTCCCAAGCTCTCCAGTGTCTAAGGGGTTGGGTTCTTTAGTTCAACTGCCCCATGTTGGTTCTTTTCTTTCCCACTGTGTGAGCCCTGGCAGATAATAACCCATCTGTGCCACCATATCCTAACTTGTGACATGGGAGTAATCGTGCATTGGATGTTTCATATGCACATAGCAAGTCTTTGAGATGCATTAGGCATGGCCTGTGGGTTGGATGGCAAGTTTCCTTTTGATATTTAGTAACTCAATTATGAACACTTTGAACTACCTGTAAGAATGACTTGTTCTTCATCAGTTGGAATGGGCTTCTTTCAGTTACGTATTCTGATTGTGAATAGATAACAACATGAAGTTACATGCACTTCTCCTATCAATTAGTGATCCAATTGCAAAGTAGGTCATCACAGAAAATTATTTTGGGGATTGTATCATGCTCCATGTGTACAGGCAGGAGATATTTTTCAGCTTCACAAAGGAAGGAGAATTAAAGTTTGAATTAGAAGGCACCCCTTACAACCCTGAGGAAGCCACTTATCTAGTCTATTTTGTAATTGATAAAACATAGATAATCCCTTTTTCATAAGATTGTGAGAGTTAAATAATGTCTTGAAAGTTCTGCAATTAGACTTTTACTAATTGTCAGCTGACGTGGAATAGATCCATCATTACTCATGAGATTTCACACATAGTGCCTTATGTTTAAATTACAGCTTTCTGTAATTTCACCTACTGGTGTAACAAAATCAGAGCCCTTGCCTATTAATATTCAAAATATATTACCCCAAGCCCATGGCTCATCCATCAGGAGTATCACCCTTCCCACCATAATCCCAAGAACCACAAATATGTCCTCATTCCAAAAGATGAGCCCTGGTTATTATTGCCTCAGGAAAACTGGCATCTCCTTCTCAGCAGGAGATCCCATTACCTCAGACTACGGACTGTGACTGTGTCAGAAGATGTCATCACACCATGTCGTGGAGGTCCTAGCAGAATCCCATGTCGCACAGTGCATGCATTCCCACTCCCAGTACAGCAGCATTTTATCTGTACAAAGGGAGTAGGAAAGATATTCGCTCACTCTCTCTACCTCTATATGCATCACCTCAAGGTACTCAAAAACCTCCACTCCAAGTCCAACAGCTTGTTAAAGATATATCTGTATTCACTAATTTAGAAAGCCATTTTTCAAGTCACAGCTGCCCTGGGAGAATGGTTCTGTGACCAAACACAAACCATGCCCCACACTGGCTCATCTCTTAGGACTAAAATAGGGACAAAACCCTCTTGCTCGTTTGCCTGTTGCCTGAGCATCCCTTGCACTCTACTCCAGCTGCATTGCTGGGTGATGGATGTGGGGTGTTACCCTTTCCCCTTCCTCATTTTTGCGTGTTGCTATCGTATTGCCAGAGACAGTGTGCACTTATGTTGGCTTTTTGTAACATAAGTGTGGAAGCATTTTAGACTTACTACTCATGAAATATACTTTTGCATCTGCAGTATGTATTTCTAAACGTGCAACATCCACAAGAGAGGGAGTACAAAGGGCCCACAGTTCACTATTTTTCTTCATGACAGTTATCATTTGAAGAATGGACATGAGTCCATTTTAATGGGAGAAAAAGGACAATCTACAGCACAAGGAGTTATTCCTGGGAGCAGGTAATCATAAAATACTACCTGGAGGGATACCTGGTAAGGCCGATAACAATGGATATCATTCACGTTGAATGATGGGAAAGAAACTGTAATGGAGATGAATTTTGGAAAACAGAACATGCTAAAGCCTATTACCCCAAATAACACAATTCCCCACTTAGGATTGGGAAATCCCAGCACTACCCATCTGGTTCTGGAAAAATGAGATCAGTAGAGAAAAAGGGATTTCTCTGTGGCCACACAGGTGCTCATTGAGTGATTTTGGCACCATGGTGGATACCAGTGTGTATTAACTTGACTGGCACAGAGGGTGCCCAAGCATTTGGTCACACATGATTGTGGATGTGTCCATAAGGTTGTTTCCAGATGATGTTAACATTTGAATCAGTAGACTGAGTAAAGCCGATTGCCTCCTGCCCCACTCCCCAATGTGGGAAGGCCTCATCCAACCAATTGAGGACCTGAATAGAACAAAAAGGCTAAGTAATAGGGAAATCCTCTTTCCTAACAACTTGAACTACAACATTTGTCTTTTCTAGCTTTAAGACTCAGAATGAAACATCAGCTCTTTTTGCCACCTCTTGGAATGAAACTTATACTCTCCGGAGTCTCCAGTTTGTCAAACACAGATGTTGAAACTTGTCAGGTTCTATAATAATGTAAGTCAATCCCTTAATATCAATCTACCTACCCATCTGTCTGCACACATCGTATTGGTTCTGTTTGCCTGCAGAACTCTAACTAGCACAGGCACCACGCTAGGTTCCCATCACTGGGAGCCATCCAGCGTGGTCAACTGAGAGAAATCTGGATGTGAAAGTTTGCCTCTGCCTCAGCATAGCTCCAGGACTTTAGACAATTCTTAGGACAACTTTGTTTTAACATGTTCATCTATAAAATGAGATATGAAAAAATATTGTGCATAAGCAATGGAATTATTATAGGAAATTAGTAATATTATTTTCTATTTTTTCTCCTTTTCTTTCAGAAGTAGCCCAACTTAAAGAACATGTTGATGTTCAATGTTAACATATTAACTATCAATTATGTTTTCAAATTTCTGAGTTTAGTGCTTCCAGGAGACCTACCTCCTTAGAAGTGGGTTTCCCATGAAACTACTGAAGCTAAAGCTTCAGGTATCAGCACTGCACGTACAAGACTCTGAGAGGAGCCCTGGCAGTGTGTTCATGTGGTCATGTACGTCTCACAAAATCTGTAAGTTATTTTGATCACGGTTGGTTAAGTCTTCACACTTACCTTTTGTGAAGGGTGGCATGGCAGTAGTTTGCGGGCCAGTTTTGGAATTTGGTTAAAAGGAAGTTGAGTTACCTTCAATTTATGTGAAAATACATTAAGATATATTTGTATGGTTTGTAGACACTTTCATATGTATAACTAAGTTATTGCAGGCTGACTCAGAGGGGAAATAACTTCTAGACACACTTCTTCCTCCAAAAGTACCAATTCACTTGGTATTGTGATGTGAAGCACAGCATTTTTCTTGTGATATGATTATGTTCTTTGAAACGCAGCACTGCAAACATGTGAGTAGTGTGAAGGAAACTGTGTTTGAAATATCCAGAATCAGAAGTTTATCTGAGAGAAATTCTTCCAGCTATCAAGTGGATAATACTGAGCTGAGAATTTGCTTTTTATCTATATGAGGAAGCTCTCTCGTAGGAGGAATATACTGAGTGATGAAGCCTACATGTTTATAAAATGCATTAAGATTTTTTTTATTGTGATGGGAATTTATGCAAAATAGAATTTATCAGAATCCTCTGTCTATAAGACACAGACCTGTCTAGGATGTAGGTCTCTGAACATTTCATGTTTTATATACATCTAACAGGTCAGATCAAAAATGTCTCATTCTTAGAATGTCTGGGATTTCCAGATGAAAGGACATGCAAAATTGCCCCAGTGTAGCCAAACAGGCTGAAGACACAGGTATCCCAGTGATGAAATTTTGCACATCTTCATGAAAGAGTTAACACATGTAGTATAATAACAATCCTATTACACAATGTTTTTCAACATAGCAAAAATTCCATATTGCACATGACTTGCTCTGATGGTGACAGAGTCTGCAAGCAAAAATATAGGAAAAGGTACAGTGAGTTCAGAAAATATATTCTTTTCTGGACTTTGTAATATTTGTGGTTTCTGTCATTTAAAAAAAATTTTCATTTATTGTGCTATTTATCTTATTCTACTAAAATATTTATTTTCATATTGAACTTTACATGTGTAATTTTGCAATGTTTTTCTTCATGGGGGGCCTTAAGCTAAACAAGCTTCAGCTGCTGCAGTACCTGACTGGCCTCTGCTCGTGACTGAGGGGGAGAAGTTGTTCCACTGAGGAGTCATTTTATTAATCTCTGGATCAAGTGAAATGGTGTAAAACGTGATCAGAAATCCCTCAGCTCACTGGTTATCGGGGAAATGCAAATCAAAACCTGAGATATCACTTCATGCCTGATAGAATGCTACTGTAAAAAGTCAACAGATAAAAAGTATTGTGAGGATGTGAGAAAAAAGAACACTTGCACACCATTTGTGGGAGTGTAAATTGGTGCAGCCAAAACTATATAGAGGTCTCTCAAAAAAATTAAAAGTATTAATATGACTATCAATACTTTATGATCCAGCAATCTCACTTCCGGGTATATATCTAAAGAAATGAAATCAGTATCTTAAAGAGGTGACCCCCATGTTCATTGCAGCATTATTCACAATAACCAAGATACAGAAACAACCTAAGTGTCCATCGGTGGATGAATGGATAAAGATATTCACACACACACACACACACACACACACACACACACACACACACGCTACAGTGGGATATTAGTCTGCCATGAGTAAAGAAGAGGAAATTTTGTATTTACAACAACATGGAAGAAACCTGGAAGTTACTATGTTAAGTGAAATAAGCCAGACATGGAAAGACAAATACTGCAGTTCTCATTTATATGTGGAATAAAAAAAGAATTCACAGAAGCAGGGAGCAGAATGGTGGTCGATGGGGGATAGGGGAGTGACTGAGGAGATGTTGGTCAAAGGGTACAAACTTTCAGCTATAAAATGAATAAGTTCTGATGATATAGTGTACAACATGGTGACTGTAGTTAATACTGAAATTTAATTATACAGCAGGTGTAAAGTGTCCTCACCCCCCAACACACATACACACCCACACATATACACACAATGGTAACTGTGGGTGGTGACGGATGTGTTAACTAATTTGACTGGTGATCAGTACACAAGGTATACCCATATCGAATCATCCCATTGAAGACATGCAATTTTTTGTGTCAATAAAATATCTCAAAATAAAAGAGATCTTTTAGCTGATAATATTGCAGTTGATACATGTAATGAAATAGGAGTGAAGTTTTTTTTTAACAGCTGTCTTTAATGACGGCTTATTTTTTTCTAGAATATTATGTGATCCCTGGTAATAGTAAGTGCTCATTGGATATTTGTTTAACCAAAGTATTGACTTAAATGGGATATTTTACCAGCTTTTTTTTTTTTATTAATGTGCCTCTTGATAGCACCCGGTATGCCTTGGCTCTAAATTAACCAAAATGGAATTTCAATAGAGTTAGATTTTCTTCTTTAAACTGTCAGCTCTCCTCAATAATAATTGAGCTGTTTCAAGATAGTGTTGGGACAAAAATGTAAAATAAAAAATAATCTTCCTATCAGAATTGTAGGATTTCACCTGCAGAGGGATCCCCAGAACTCACCTGGGAGAGCACCCTCATTTGACAAAGTGTGGAAATTTGGGCTGGGAACAGGGAGAGGCAGGCTCATGTCTTCTAACAGATACCTGGTAGGACAAGGAAAGACGTAGAATTTCAGCTGTCTGGCCTCTTCTGCAGCTTTCTTTTTTGCAAGGTTCTACCATTTCTCCATTCTTTTCTACCTTTCTCCATTCCTTTCAATCACTGGGCTCCATTTTCACTGTGAGCAAACAAGTCCTTTTAAGACAACACAGTCTGATATTTGGTCCAGAAAATATGTCCATTGTAGTAGTAATTGCAGAGAAAGAAAAATAAATCATCTCCTTATTTGGCCTGCTTTAAACAAAGATACTCTAAAATGTTTGCCAGGAAACCCATTAGATGGGCAATCCCAACAAATTTCTCAGATCTAGTTTTAAAAAAAGAAGTCAAATATTCACTTACTTATCCAGCCAAACCTTTTGTTCCTGCTCGGCTAATGGTCTCTGAGACGTGATGGTGGCTCTATTAATGCAGTGGGAAGAATTAATGACAGAGTCTTGGTCTCGTTTGCTAGGATTAGAAAGTTCTAAAGGGCTAAAGCTGAAGTTACAACTCTCCCTGATATTGCTCCAGGGCTACCCAATGATTCCATGTTGGTCCTCCAAGGACAGGTTATTCTACCAGATGTCAATTAACAGTCCTTTACAAGTGGAAATATAAAACAAAATAAAACAAAACAACCCAGAAAGTATAGAGAGCATTTTCTGGAAGCTTCTGGACACAGATGTTCAAATCAGGGGGAGACTTGTCTTTAAAAGCCCACAAAATGGCAAAGATTTCAGGCAAATGTATCCTATGGCAAACCCAGCTATGAAAACTCTGAACCCCTCCGTTCGCATTCACTCCCTGGAAAAGACCAAGTTCCCTGACCACGAGTAAGCCCATACTCAGTGCCCCCGCCCTGAGCGCGGCCAGCCTGGAAGTGCGCCCAGCCTCTCTGGAGGGACGCAGACCCCATCCTGCATAGCAAGCGTTACATCCACAAATGCACAGAACAAGGTTGCTACTTGTTAGTGTTACTTTTAAAAGTTTTGCCACTGAAAAATTCAGAAAACAGAACAGGACTAAAATCACATACTCTTCCCATAGCTTCAGAAGGATCAACAGTGTGAATAGCCGGCCTGGCCCGTTTATGATAGGGCTAAAGAAAGCTTGAGTGGGCTTCCTCTTTATGGGAAATTCTCCTGGCTCACACCCCTCCACCCACTGCCAGGCAGTCCTTCCTCCCCAGACAATCTCCATGGCCTTTTGCAAAAGACTTCCCACGGCCCCAGTGCTGTGCTTTGCATTTGCGTGGGTCCCGGTGCAAGTCTCCTGCAGTACAGATTGACCTGAATGCATACCGCTCTGTAGTGCACAACGATTACAAGAACCCACAACAGAAGAAAAAAGAGGATAAATTGTTGTTGAAAGGCTTCCCCTTCTTTATATACCAATTTTCCTCACCCTAGAGCCATGCCACCTTGGACTGGGATTCCAGTCATCCTTGAACTTCAAAGTTAAGCTATTTCACAAGTGGTCAGCTCTTGCCTGGGAAAATCCAAACAGTCCCAGAGGGGATAGGTAAGAGGAGTTTGTTTTTTCAGGGGTCATATAGTTTCCTCTGAGTCAGTCTCTGATTTATTTAATGATTCAAAAGGTATCATAACTCTAACTTGTGGACAGATATTTATATATATTCCTCCCTCTCTCACCTACAAAAGCCCTAGTTTATACCTTCCTCAGCATAGAACTATGGATTCCGAAAACTGAGCATTATTTTTTGAAAAATCACTAAATGTTTTTATACAACTTTTACTTCTCAATTATTCCTCAGTAAATCTGGGGAAAAGTACATTTTAAAATAACTTTGAAAATGTAGCTAGATGTTATAAAAATAGTAACATGTATGCAAAATAAATACTATAAAAGTAAATTCTAGTCAATAACTACTAATTGAGAAATAATAGCTCAGAACTCAAACCATTAAAAATAGAGTAATAAACCAGGTGCAGTGGCTCACTCCTGTTATCCCAGCACTTTCGGAGGCCGAGATGGGAGGATCGCTTGAGGCCAAGAGTTCGAGACCAACCTGAGCAACATAGTGAGAGGACCCTGTCTCTACAAAAAATATAAAAAAATTAGTTGGGCGTGGTGGCACATGCCTGTAGGCCCAGCTACTCTGGAGGCTGAGGCAGGAGGATCGCTTGAGCCATGAATCTAAGGCTGCAGTGAACTCTGATTGTGTCATTGCACTCTAGCTTGTGTGACAGAGGCAGATCCTCCTCCTCGCCCCCCCAAAAAAGACAGAGTAATCAATTAGAAAAGAAAATCTACTGACCTAAACAAGTGGATGACAACAAATTGAACTTTTCTTGGCTCCTGTTCCAGTGACAGAGTCAGAACCGCGCTGGGAGAGACCCTTGCCTTTCTCCTGTAGAAGCTGGAGCCCACAGGGGGCAGAGACCGAGGGAGGTACCAGATCCAGAATCACCCAACTGAGGGACTGACCCAAAGGCAGCATTTGGAGATGGCTGGTTAGTGGGTGAGCAGAAGGAGATGAGGTTGGGGAAGGGGCAGGGCAGACAGCTCCTGCAGGGACAGATGACTGGGATCCAGGAGAAGCAGTGACAGCAGAACTGTATCAAGCATCCCAGTGTTAGGCATGGGTGGTGAACGCTGTAAAAATAGTTCTGTGGCTGAGGTCTCTGCTGGGCACATGGGATGCACCACACACCAATAGTTGGCATCAATTCCGACAAGGCTTGGAGTGAAGGGGGTGCAAGTCCAACCCTGGGGATGTCTCCTAGAAAAAGTGTCACACATGCATCTAAAGATGCCCGTGGGCTGTTTCTCACTGTGCAGCCCATGTTCACTAAATAAGAACCACCTCAACATTCACTGGCAGTATATAATTGCAGAGTGTGTTATTGAAAAAGAAATGAAGCCCTGGGGAAAAAAAAAAGTAAAGACTTACATCACCATAGTGAAACCTAAAACACTTAACTTGAAGGGTAGAAGCAGGCATCAAAGAAAACATGAATGAGACTATTTATATAATAGGCAAAAACAGACAATACATTGTTTAGAAACATATGCAAACAAGATAGCAATGTATTTCAAAACATGAAAATAATTAACACAAGATCTAAGACAGCAGCTAACTCTTGGGGGAGAGGCACCCAGAGGGCTTTGAAGATGCCATCAGTGGATAAAGGGACATTTGTCACTGGGCTTTTAGCTACGCAAGCTACACACTCTATTTTATATATATCATATATTTCACTGTGACATAAAGAAAAAATAGAAAAGAAAACTGGGAGAGTATAGCTCTTCCCAGCTCTCTCGCCCAAAAGGCCTTCCTGTAAACTCAACCCCTCTAGTTCTTTGTGTGCCACACATAAAAACAAGTACTACACGTAAAGGAAATATTAACTTTAAAAAGAAAAATATCTAGGTGTAAGCGTGCAGCCGAAGCCAAGGGCCCCACATTGGCCTCCCATGGGAGGACTTTTTCAACCACTGGCCAAGCCTTCAGTTCCTCCATCTCCCAGTCAGCACTGTTTATAATAAATCACAGGACAGTAATTCTCCAGATAGATAAAGTCTCCCCAGAGAGGTAAGACTGAGGCCTCCTGGGCAATTTTGGAGTAGAGAAAAGCGCAAGGTTACGCAGACAGCAGGTGCCGAGTGAGGGCTCAGGCTCAGCCTGCAGGGACCTTCCCTCCCAGGGCTCCCCCACCTGCCTCCCGGGCTCCATCCCCACCACCCTTGCGTGGAAAGTTAGTTCCAGAACAACAAACTCTCACAGCACCCGAGCAAAAGCAGGCACAGGAGCAGAGGGACCCCAGGAAATCAAGAAGGATGTCCCCCACCCAGAGAGTGTATTATAATAACGGTGGATACCTGGTGTAGACGGAGCCCCAACCACCAGCCACCAGCCCTGGCAATGAGGTCCAGGCCAGCCAGCACAGACTTGTCCCATCTTCTCAGTCTGTCATGCCCATGCTGCTCAGGGTCTGCAAATTCCCCGTGTACCTTCCCTCATGCCTGGAGTAGAGACACTGCATTCCTAGGGCTTATAATTGCCTTTGGTCACTGAACCTGGATTGTCCTTACAAGGTGGCCAAGGTGGGCACAGAGCACAGATTTTGGGGACTGATGGGTCCATGTCCATCAGACAGAGACGGGTGCCAAGCTTGGGAGTGCCACTACGATGTGCAGTTCCCACCTAACCTCAGCAATTCCCCCTTCCTTAGCTTGTGAAATTTTCATTTATTTGAGGAAAGGGAAAAACAGACAGTCTTTTAGGGTTCAAGATTTTACATGGATCAAAACTCTTTAGTATGAACTCCTAAAATTTGTTCCATCTGTTCTCTCACTGTGTCATGACAATGTTTCCCCTCAAGGAATTACACCTCTTGTCTAGTTAGGGGCAGGGATCTACTGGACAAGGGAAGAAATTCAATGAAGCCCAGCAGGACAGAAACAGAACAACTTAAACAGTGCAACTTGGAAACACGAGAAACGTTAGTAGCTGCGCCCAAATTGAAACTCGGTCCATAGACGACTCGTGATTCTGATGTGCTCGTTTCCAGCCTCCTGGGCGTTGGCCTTCATCCTCAGCATGTAACATCCTGGCTGCGGCTCTGGTTTTCTCCTGAGAGTCACACTTCTGGAAATCAGAGACTACCCGGGCCGGAAGGCCCCTCTGAGAACGTCTAGTCCTTCCAAGCTCTGCTCTGAGAGATCCTGCCTTTTGGTGCCCTGACACCTCCCCTCAGGGCCGACGTCATGAGGAGAGGTCAGGACCAAGCTGGGGCAGGGTGGGGCAGAACTGGGGCCCCACAGGACAAGATCAAAACGGACTGACTGTACGGGAGAATTGGTGGCAGATAGCCACGGCGCCCCCAACTGCGGCCCGATACTCTGTGACCCCCCCATGCTACCCTAGGTCTCCCGTCGGCCATGGCCTTTCTACTCAGCCCGATGAATGCCAGGGGGCAGATGTCATTTGGTAGCTGTGTCTAAGCCTGCCTCACCAGGAAAAGGATGGGGAGTCTGGTTCAGTGGCATGATTTTTGGTAATGAGATTTTCTTGGATCTGGAAACCTAATCCCTAGAATGCCTCCCCTGTGGAAGCCTGAAGAAGTGACATGTAAGGTCATGCCTTTGTCACAAGCACCAACTCCTTCTGGATGCTCCTGGAACAAGCACCCTAACAGCCTACAATCTTCAGGATGCTGTGGCCAGTTCTGGAATGTTTTCCCTGTGAGATGAGGTGCATTTATTTGCTCCCCTCCTTCCTCTACAAGTGCCATGGGGTGGAGGCAAACAGCCCTGTGATGTAGCACACACAGCCTGTTTACATTATAGGTGAGGAACCCCAAACTCAGAGAACCCCGATTTTTTAAATGAGCTGGAAGGAAATTTATTCTTTTCCGGGAGGGGCGGGGTGACATTATATTTATTACCCTGAACAGTAAGCAAACCAGCCCTTTGCTTCCATGGGAGACACTGCCCCATCTGCAGAGACTGTCCCCTGTACATCCTCCTTGAAAAGGAAGTCCGGAACAAAAGATGTCGGTGCTCACAAAATGAGCAGAAATGTGAGCAACCCATGGAGAACTGGTAGCCAAGAACTGTCCCTGGCTTTTCCAAGTTTTTGTTTCTTTTATTTCAGCATATTGCGGGAGTAAAAATGTTTAGATTGCATATATTGCCTTTGCTTCACCCAAGTCAAAGCTTCAAGCGTGTCCATCCCCTAGGCAGTGTGCACCGCACCCATTAGTTATGTGTATAGCCATCCCTGACTCCCTCCTCCTACCTGCCCGACACCTGATGAATGTTATTCCCATACGTGCACTTAAGTGTTCATCAATTAATACCAATTTGATGCTGAGTACATATGGTGCTTGTTTTTCCACCCTTGGGGTAGTTAACGTAGTAGAATGGGCTCCAGCTCTATTGAGGATAATACAAGAGGTGCAAGATCACCATTGTTTTTTGTGGCTGAGTAGAACTCCATGGTATACATATACCACATTTTATTAATCTACTCATGTATTGATGGGTACGTGGACTGTTTTCACATCTTTGCAATCATGAATTGTGCTGCTTTAAACATTCTAATGCACATGTCTTTTTTATAGAATGTCTTTTTTTCCTTTGGTTAGATGCCCAGTAATGGGATTGCTGGATCAAATGGTAGTTCTATGTGTAGCTCTTTGAGATATCTCCATATTACTTTCCACAGAAGTTGTACTAGTTTGCAGTCCCACCAGCAGTGTATGAGTGTTCCTATCTCTCTGCATCCATGCCAGCACTTATTGTTTTGGGACTTATTGACAAAAACCATTCTCACTGGAGATAAGTGATATCTCATTGTGTTTTGATTTGCATTTCCCTGATGATTAGAGATGTTGAACATTTTTTCATGTTTCTTGGCCATTAGTCTATCTTCTTTTGAAAATTTTTGTTCATGTCCTTTGCCCACTTTTTGATAAAGTTGTTTGATTTTTCTCTTGCTGATTTTCCTAAACTCTATATAGATTCTTGTTATCAGCCCTTTATCGGATGTGTAGCATGTGAATATTTTCTCCCATTCTGTAGGTTGTCAGTTTGTTCTTGTGATCGTTTCCTTGGCTGTGCAGAAGCTTTTTAATTTGATCAGGTCCCATTTATTTATTTTTGTTGTTGCTCTGATTGCCTTCAGGGTCTTCTTTGTAAATTCTTTGCCTGGACCAATGTCTGTAAGAGTTTTCCCAACATTTTCTTCTAGAATTCTTACAGCTTCATACCTTAGGTTTAAGTCTGTTATCCGCTGTGAGCTGATTTTTGTGAGAGGTGAAATGTGCAGATCCTGTTTCAGTCCTCTACATGGGGCTATCCAATTTTCCGGTGCTCAGGGGACAGGTCTGCAGGCCAGATCCCATACACCCAGGTCTAGATCACATTACCCCGGGGGCACAGAAGGGATATTTAAGAACTAATATAATGAGGTGTGTGTGCCTTCAGGGTCAGATCAGAGTGGGTTCTGGCTGCAGCGTACTTGAGGGGCAACCCTCCTCCCATGGGAGGGCCACACCTCCAGCTCAGGCTGTGATACTGGGCAGGGAACATCCTGGCTCTTATCAGTCAGGGGAGCTCAGCTAGCTTAAGGTCCTGCCTGCCGGCAGAGGCCCTGGGAGAAACTGAGGAATAGGGGAGAGTGGAAAGGAGCAAGGCCTGCTCCAGACTGCAAGTATCAGACAGCCCCACCTCCACACACAGACTTTTTGGCTGAGTGGGGCCATTCCAGTCCCACCCTGGCAGCTTTTCCCAGAGGCATAGAACAGACCTTTGACCCCTGCTAACAGCATTTGTAGAGCTTGAGGGCAGGATCACTCAACCCAGCTCTGCCCAGACTCACTGCCTGACCGGCCCTCACTGAGGTAGAGAATAAGAACACACCTGGAAGTCCCGGGGCCCCATTCCACCACCTGAGGCACTAGAGTGCCCCTCCAGAGGAATGAGAGCTGGTTATAGAACCCCAAAACAACACAGCAGCCTGCTCCTCCCAGCAAGCACCACCTACTAGCAGAGAGGTCTTTCTGCACACCCTTTTACTGCATCTAGTGATCTAGTGATTCATCACACAAGGTGTGGTGAAGTCTATCCCACAAACACCACCTATTGGCTCAGAGACTAAACTGGGCATGTCATTATCCAAACAAAAATCTAAAGGTAGAAAGCAACAGCTGCTCTGCATAGGAAAGAATCAGCAAAAGAACTCTGGAAGTATGAACAATCAAACTGAAAACATACCCCCAAAGGGGAGCACCAACTCTTTAGCAATGGATATCAACCAAATTCAGAACACTAAAATGACAGAAGAATTTTGAACATGGATTTTAAGAAAACTCAATGATATCCAAGAGAAAATGAATAGCCAACACACACCAAAAAATCCAGGACTTGGAAAAAAATTCACTACAGAAATTGAAATATTAAAGAATAACCAAGTTTTATCTTTAATAGTTTTAATACACATTTCTTCTGTACCTAAATGTTACCAAATAATATCAGGACTTCCAATATAATAGCATCTCAATTACAGTTGTCACTTGCAACCAGAATTATCATAAAAATAATTTTTCAGATTGTGCGTCCTGATTTTGATTTGAGAGGGAGGGAAAAAAAAGTCACTTTAGTAACATCTAATTTGCCTCAAGTATTTTAGAAAGAGCCACTATTCAATCTCAGTATGAACTTAATCATTCCAGTAACCACATACTCAGTGTTCAAAAATATCCTTGGGGAATGTAAATGTTCCTAAACACAGATCAGCTTCAAAATTGCTATTGTCAATCATGTAACCTTAGTAAAGTGCTTCAACATGCTTGATCATTTACAAGATTTTTTTAGTAAAGTCCATGCTTGAAAATCATTTATCTGTTTGTCTTCAAATTTGGGTAAAATACCCCAATAAGTTACTATTCCAGTGCTCTCAACTCTACAACAGGAAAGGTCATGCAGTTGCTAAAGGTTATTTTTTGTGGTTATAATTTAAATATTAAAACAGAATGGAGCAATCTTATTTCCTTTCTTCTTCTTTTTTATTTTTTTAAAATTTTGGCAGGGTAGGTTGGAAGGACAGGGATATAGACATTTATAAATACTGTGTGCCAAGCTAGGAGATGATCAAATAATTCTGGTTGATTTTTTTCAGCTTGTTGTAGGAAAACAACAACAAAAAATTATAACAGACTTTATGCTGTCTCTCTCTCTTTTTTCTTTTTTTTTGAAATTTAAAAACAAATTGTTTCTTTTCTCCTCTTACGGAAGCTAGTCATAGTTATGCATGGTGGGAGAATGTGTTGCTTGTTATAATTTCCCAGGCCACACTAAAGAAGAGAAAGCATGATTAAATTAAAGAAAGATTGATAATATTCTAATCCTTGGGTCTGTATAAAAGGTGTCATCTGGTTAACTCAAAAAGATTAATTTTCTGTAACCAATGCCAGTCATGGAGGGAGAATAGGTCAGGCTTCCCCACATGATTAATCCAAATGAGTATTTCTATACAAGGTCATTGTGCTCCATGGACTTGGTCATGCCCACCAGCAGGTGGACTAGTATAGCTTCACCTCTACCCCAAGGGTGGGTTCCTTTAGGAGGCAGCAATGTTCTGCCCACATACTTTGAGATGTTTGTAAAGGAAAGGCCCAGTCTCCTGTCCCCAGTTGTGACCTGGAATTTTCTGAATGGCCTGAAATACCACTCCACACGCAGATTTATAAAAGTGCATTTTATACTGATATTTCTGTCCAATCTACCATCATAATCCATTCTTTGTTTTTTTAATGTGATACAATAGGCAGTGTTGTAAAGTTGATCTGCTTTGAACAACCTGATAACTGGAGCATCCAGTACAGAGCCTTACACATAGTAGAAACTTAGTGACAGTTTTTAAAATAGCTGAATAGTATTATTTATTCTTATACTAATTTAAAATTTAGAGTACATTTTAAATTATCCATCTATTCTTTATTGTCCTCCTGCACCTTTTTAAAAAGAGAGAAAATGACACATTTGAAGTTTAAGTGAATCTCTTCAGAAATAATGCCTTTAAATAAGTTTGTATTTGCAAAATAATCATGCGACATTACATGAAAAGAAAACAACAGGCTAATATCCCTGATGAACACAGATAAGAAAATCATTAACAAAATACTAGCAAACCAAATTCAGCAACATCTTAACAAGATCACACACCATTAGCAAGTGAGATTTATCACTGGGATTAAAAGATGACTCAACATCAGCAAATTTATTAATGTTATCTGCTACATAAACAGAATGAAGGATAAAAATCACAGGATTATCTCAATATATGCAGAAAATGCATTTGACAAAATTCAACATGCTTTCATGATTTAAAAAAAAAAAAACTCTCAACAAACTAAGTATACAAGGAATTTACCACAACATAATAAAGGGAATATATGAGAATCCCACAGCTAACATTATTCTCAACGGTGAAAAATCAAAAAACTTTTCCTCTGAGATGAGAAACAAGACAGGGATGCATGCTATTGCCATTTCTATTCAACACATTACTAAATGTCCTACCCAGAGTAATTAGATAAGAAAAATAAATAAGAGGGATTAAAATCAGAAGGGAAAAAGTACAATTATCTATTTGTACATAATATATTCTTATATGTAGACACCCTAATGATTCTAATAATAAACTATTAGATCAATAAATGAAGTCATTAAAATTGCAGGATATAAAATCAACATAAAAAAATCTGTTGAGTTTCTATACACTAACTATTGTGTATATAACTATCCAAAAAGGAAAGTAATAAAACAATCTCATTTATAATAGCATCAAAAAGAATAAATTACCTAGGAATAAATTTAACTAAGAAAATAAAAGACTTGTATATTAAAAACTATAAAACATTGATGAAAGAAATTAAATAAAACACACAAAAAAGAAATAAATCTTGTGTTCATGAATTGGATACTTAATATTGTTAAAATATCTCTACTGCCCAAAGTGAACTATAGATTCATTGCTATCCCCAACAAATCCCAATGACATTTTCTATAGAAATACAAAAATAAAATTCTAAAATTCATAAAAGACCATAAAAAATATTCTAAAATTCATGTAGAGCCACAAAAGTCAAACCAATCTTGAGAAAGAAGAATCAAGGTGGAAATATCACACTTCTTGAGTTGAAAATATATTACAATAGTTACAGCTACTGTAGACTAGCTACAGTAGTCAAAACAGTATGATATTAGATTAAAGGCAGAAATACAGACCAATGGAACAAACCAGAAATAAACCACATATATATAGTCAACTGATCTTCAACAACAGTGCTAAGAATGAAGACAGTATCTTTAGCAAATGGTGTTGGAAACACTGAATATCCACAAGCAAAATGATGAAATTGGACCCTTATTTTGCACCATATACAAAAATCAACTCAAAATGGATTAAAGACTTAAACATAAAACCTGAAACAATACAACTCCTAGAAGAAAATATAGAAGAAAGTTCTATGACATTGTTCTTGATTTTTTGGATATGACACCAAGAAGACAGGCAGCAAAAGCAAAAATAAACAAGTGGGACTATATCAAAATATTAATAAAATGTTTCTGCACAGAAAAGGAAACATTGAAAAGACAACCTATAGGATGGGAAAAAATTTTGCAAAAAATATATCTGAGAAAGATATACAAAATATATAAGGAATTCATACAACTCAATACCAAAAAAAAAAAAATAGGGGCCAGATATGAATAGAAATTTCTCCAAAGAAGACACAGTAATGGCCAACAGGTATATGAAAATGTGCTCAGCATCAGTAATCTTCAGAGAAATACAAATCATAGCCACAATGAGTTAGCACCTCACATCTATGAATACATATATTCAAAAATGAAGAAATAAAGATGTTCTCAGATAAAAATTGAAAGAAATTTTCAATATTAGTCCAACCTTGCAGGATATGTTAAAAGTTCTTCAGAGAAGGAAAATGACACAAGTCGTAAAGGTGTATCTATATAAATAAAGACAGACATTTTAAAAGGGAAAATTGAGGAAGAATAAAATCTTTTGTTTGTCTTGTTCTTAATTGGTTTAACAGGTTTTTTTCCCCAAAACAATAAGGTACTAGCTGATTGTAACTCATAGATAAATGAAATGAGTGACAGCAATACTATAAGGAACAGAAGGGAAAAATTTAGAATACTCTGTTAAAAGGTACCTGCATTACATAAGAAGCAGTATATACAAATGCTAGGGCAAACACTGAAATAAAATATAAAATAAACTAACAAAACAATAAATTAAATTAAATTTCACTTGATATGCTAAAAGAGAAGAGATAATAGAATCATATAACACACCTAAATAAAACCAAAGAAGGCAAAGAAAGAGTGGAAGAACAAAACAGAAAGAAAGAAAGAAAAAGCATAAAGAATAAAGGCAATGAAAAATAAAAAGTTGCAGACAGGGTAGACACTAATCCAACTATATTATTAATCTCTTTAAATGTGAATGGTCTAAATACACCAATTGAAAGATAAAGCCTTTCAAAGTGAATTTTTTTTTAAATCCCATTATATGTTGTCCATGAGAATATGAAGACACAAGTATCAAAATCAAAAAAACAAAAGACACTCTATAAAAAAGACATCTGCACTTGAATGTCTATATCAGTACAATTCACAATTGTAAAGATGTGGAAACAACCCAAGTGCCCATCAATATGTGAGTGGATTAATAAAACATGGTATATGTACACCATGGAGTACTATTCAGCTATAAGAAAAAATGGTGATATAGCACCTCTTGTATTTTCCTAGATAGAGCTGGAACCCATTCTACCAAGTGAAGTATCCCAAGAATGGAAAAACAAGCACCACATATACTCACCGGCAAATTGGTTTCACTGATCAACACCTATGTGTGCATATAGGAATAACATTTATCTGGAGTAAGGCAGATGGGAAGGGGAAGAGAGGATGGGTGTATACATACATAATGAGTGCAATACGCACCATCTGGGGGATGGACATACTTGAAGCTCTGACTCGAGGGGGGAGGGGGCAAGGACAATATACATAACCTAAACATTGATACCCCCATAATATGCTGAAATAAAAAAAAGTAAAGGTATAGAAAAAAGTTATAACATCCTAATATTAAGCAAAAGAAATCATGAGTACCTATATAAACCAAACAAATCAGACTTCAGAGTAAAGAAAATTATCAGGGATGAAGAAAGGCATTACATAATGCTAAAGGGATCAATTCTCCAAGAAGTCTTAAGAATCCTTAATGCATGTGCACCTACCAACATAGCCTAGAAATAATTGAGGTAAGATCTGATAGATATGGAAGGAGAATTAGAACTCCACCATTACAGTCAAAAACTTCAATGCCCCTGTATTAGTAATTGACAGATCCAGTGCAGGAAATCTATAAGGATAGGGTTGAAATGAACAGCACCACCAATCCATTGGATCTAATTGACATCTGTAGAATATTTCATTCAACAACAGCAGAGTACACACTCTTCTCGATCTCACATGAAACACAAAGAAATTATACCAATATCCTACCACCTTAAAAAAATACAGGAGAAGGGTATACTTCTTAATTAGTTTCTGAGGCCCACATTAGCCTATTACCAAAATCAGATAGAGACATTACAGGAAAAGAAAACTATAGACCAATACTGTCCATGAACATAGATATGAAAATCCATAACAAAATTTTAGCAAATTGAGTCCAACAATTTATACACCATAACCAGGTGGAAATTCTCTCAAGTGTGCAAGATCTTTCAATATTAGGAAATCAATTAATGTAATCCATCATATCCATAGACTAAATAATAAAAGTCATATAATCATCATTTCAATAGATGCATAAAAAGCATTTAATAAAACCAAATATTCATCTGTGATTAAAAACTCTGCAAAAGAGAAATAAAGGTGAAATTTCCTCAACTTGACAAAGAGCATCTATAAAAACCTACAGCTAACATCATGCTTAATGGTGAGATACTAAATGCTTTCCTCATAGAATCAGGAAGAAAGCAAAACTGTTCCTTCTCACTGCTCCTATTCAGCTCTATACTGGAAATTCTACTTAGTAAAATAAGACAATAATAGTAAATAAAAGGTATATGGAACAGGAAAGAAGAAATAATACTGTCTTTATTTGCAGATGACATGATTCTTTATGTACAAAATACCAAAGAATTAACAACAACAAATCTAGCAGTAATAAGTGACTATAGTAAGTTTGCAGGATGCAAAGTTAATATGAAAAAGTTAATTGCTTTCAAAGACAATTCAAATTTAAAATTTATCAATAAAAACACAACAGGATTTATATTAGCATTAAGAAATGAAATACACAAGCATAAGTCAAACCAAATATTTACAATATCTATATGAGGACACTACAAAACTCTGATGAAAGAAATAAAAAGGTATCTAAATAAATGGAGAGATATTTCATTTCAATAGATAGGAAAACTCAATGTTGTCAAGATCTAAGTTCTTCCGAACTTAATCTATGGAACTATAGATTCAATGTAATTCCAACCAAATTCTTAAAAGTTGTGTGTGCACGTATGCATGTGTGTGTGTGTGTGTATTAACAAAGTGATTCTAAAACTTCTATGAAAAGACAGAAGATCCAGAGTAGCCAATACACTGTTGAGGTACAAAATCAGAAGTCCCAACATTAAGACTAACTATAAAGCAACAATAATCGAGACAGTGTAATGTTGGTGAAAGAATAGGCAAATAGATCAATGGAACACTGTAGAGCCCAGAAATAGACCCACACAAATAGAGTCAACAATCTTTGACAAAGGAGGAATTCAATGGAGAAAAGACAGCCTTTCCTCAAGCATGATCTATGAAAGAAAAGAAATTGGTAAGTTGGACTTCATTAAAAGTAAAAAAAATTCTACTCTATGAAAGACAATGTCAATAAAATGAGAATACAAGCCACAGACTGGGAAAAAATATTTGCAAAGCACATATCTAATAAAGCATTTGTATCCAAAATGTAAAAATAATTCTTAAAACTCAACAGTAAGGAAGCAAGAATCAAAAAAAAAAAATGAGAAAAAAATACATGAACAGACTGAATAAAGCAGGTTGCCCTCCCCAGTGTGGGTGGCTTCATCCAATTAATCGGAAAGGCCATAGTGTTGAGAATACGGGCAGCACTGAAAGACTACTTGTATCAAATCCTGTAGTGACTGCTTAATAGCTGTGTGAATGTTGGTACGTTTCCCATCTTCTCTACCTGTCAGTTTCCTTAGCTAGCAATAGACATGATAAAAGAACCTATGTGGAGGGCTATTGTGATTGCTAAAGCTGTGAAAACAACTGCAATGTATAACATAAAAAACATAAGTTGGAAAAGTACATAGTTGGTTTTCAATAAATAATAGTTATTATTAAAAAGAAAGGTTTAATATACATGTAAAAGGAGAAAGAGTAGGAGATATGAGAAAGAATGGGGAAGAAGAAAAAAACAAAGAAAATTTGAGAATTTTCCCTACTTGAAGATATATGTTTTCAAATTAATAAACACATTGCATGACAGCTAGAATCTGGCACGTTAAACGCTCAAAAATATCTGGCCAAATAAGCCATGATGAGGACAAGTAATAACAAATATAAACCTAACTAAAAGTGCGTGTATATATACACGTGTATGCACAGGTATATGTGTGTCCATTTCTGTGCCCATATGTGTGTGTTGTATTTCTGTGTGCCTGTGCATACGTGTATATTTGTTCATGAATGTGTGTGTATGTATGTGTAAACTGCAGGACATCAGAGCCAAAGCAACAACTCAAAAAGAAATACAGAGAAAAGGTAGATAATCTCCTTCTTCTCCCCCAAAATGATCATTAGAATAGCAGCAGACTTCTCTTTAAGCAAAAATAAATTTCAGAAGACAACAGGAGACTTATTTCACAGTGGCGAGAGGAAATGGCTAGTGGCAACCCAATTATCAAACCAGAAAAAGTGCAAAATAAGTACTTTCTTTTTTACAAAAAGGACTGAGCATGTTTAGTATTGTTGAGAGAATGTTACAAGATGATGTATTTCACTTAGAAGGAAATTGGTCCTAAAGTGAAAGAGTGGAATGCAAAAAGAATGAACAAGCAAATAAATTTCTGAATATATTGGTAAGTCTAAAAAACATTCATTAAAAACATGTGTTTATGTTTTAAAATTATAATCTAGGGTGGACTTAAAAACAGAGTTTCTTTCTACCATGGGAGACATTGCCTTTCCAGGGTTGTTACTTCGGCTGCCTTGATTTACTTTTGCTGACAAGGTCCCTGGGAATGTTTCCATGACCCAAATACCAATGGATGTTTGGCCTTATTTTCTTTCTAATAATTAAACTCAAATGATATTTAATATTGCACTCATTGCTAAAATGGCATACTATTAATACATTTTAGAGCAACATCTCATGGAAAGCCTGTTCCTTTTTAAATAAGAGTTTAAGAATAACTTTATTTTGGGCTCATTAAGCACTTGGGTCAGTTACAGGGGATTTTGAGACACAGCTGCTAACCTTAGTCATTAGTGGCTAGGAAAACTGAAAGAGTGGAAAAAAAAAAATCCAACTGATTGGTATGAAGATATCAACTTAGAGTGAAATAATTTAATTTAATTTTAATTATCCTTTAAAAGTTATAGAAGAAAAAACCTAAAACTAATAATAGCTATAAATAAATGCTTACTGGAACACTGCTCACATTTATTTATATTTACCTTAGGCAACTTCGGATTCCAATCCAAGGCGACTGCAGTGTCAGGTATTTACAGATAATCTTCGTGTAAGTAGCCCATGGGTGTGGGTTTCCATTTATTGCCTGCACATCCCACTAAAAATGGACACAGGTACTAGAAATAAGACACATGGAAGGGATAAAAGTAAGTAGAAACCAGTGTTAGCTGTCAGTATCGCATAAGACCTTGAGTTCAATGGATTGGTACAAACCAATACCCTCCCCTTTTACCTATAACATTGCTAAGTTTATACAGACAAAGAGGGTAGCAACCACCAACCACATGGCCCACGTCACTGTCACTGGTATAAAGTTAAAGGGCTCGTCTTTCCAAATGGGGATTATAAAATCTTCCCCAGTTGACCCTGCGAGGGGACTGACCAAGATCATTTTAATCTCTATTCCTATAATGTTGACTAATTTTCTGTGTCCATTAGGACAGACTTCCGTATGCATGCTGTGAACATCACAAATATGTGATAAATACGGGCTGGCACTTTTGAACAGATAAAAACCGTGTTTTCATTCATTTAATTAGTCTTTACTAAAAATCTATACTATGGAAGTTGCTGTTCTTGGTGTCACTGATACAATAGTATACAAAAGAAAATCTCTGATCTCATAGAGATTTCATAATTTACTTAATTTATATGTTATGGTTTAATTTATATTGCCATGAGTGATGACATATGCAGTGGGGGAAAGATATGTATGGAATTAGAGTGACCAGGAAGTGATAATTAAATAGACAGGCTAGGTAAGGCTACTCTCACTGTGGCATAGGAGAGAAGAAACTACTGAAGGAAGGAAGCAGCAAAGGCATTTAAAGGAATGCCTTTAATGGAGGAAAGCATTTAAAGCAGGAGAAAATTAGGTACAAAGACTTGGAGATAGAGCAAGGTGACTTGTTAACAAACAGCAAAGGGTCTGGAAAACACCTCACTTAAATAGGAGCAATAGAAGGGAATATATTTTAAATCCATGTAAAGTTATAAGAAAAAAGATAATAAAGACCAAAATAGTTTTACTACAAAAAATGAAGGTACATTAAAATGATACACATACAAAATCTACCTAAGAAATAAGACCAGTGATAAAAATATGCATCAGATTTAGAAAGATTGGAGATTATAAAATTAGACTAAAATATTTGAAAGAAGATACAACAAAACAGAAGGAAATTTGGAATAAAAGTAAAATATCATTCCATAAAATGAAAAAAAAAAAAATAACCCCTTGGATGTCATAAGACTTAAGAGAAATAAGAAATAGAGGGATAAAGGACAATTTTAAAATTCAAAAGGGAAAAATATTTAAAAAAATAAGGATTTCTGATTATGGCTGTATGAGAAGATCAACAAATCATCTCCTCAAAAATCCAACTTGGAAAAATAATCTTCAGCAGAAACTTTGCAGCCAGCAAAAAGAAAAGAAAGAAAAAGAAAAAAATTTTCAGCACTATTTTGTAAATTAGCCAAAACCATAAATTTTTAATTTATGGTAACAATAGAAATCCTTTCTTTTAAAGGAATTTCATAATTTCTGATTTAAAATCTCAGGTCCAATAATTTGCTAAAATGACTCACAGAACTCAGGAAAGTGCAATATTTGTGATTATTATTATATTTTAAAGCATCCAACTCAAGAACAGCACAAAGGAAGACTCATCAGGCAAGGTCTTAGGAGGGGCAGTGAGGAGGCTGAAGAGCTTGCATGCCCTCCCCTCACTGCAATCCAGGGACGTCACCCTCCCAGAACATCCATATATTCACCAACCAGGAAGCTCCTCCAAGATTCAGCATCCAGAGATTTTGGGGGGTGGTTCATTAAGTAGCCCGGATTATTTAAATCAATTGGCCATGTAATTCCCCTCCAAGTCCAGCTCCACTCCTATCCATGGGGGTTAGGTGGCTCAAAGTTTCAATTCTCTAATGCTCTAAAGATGTGGTTGATTTTTCTGGTGACCAGCCACATCCTGAAGCAGTTTAGGGGCCCACAGTGAGTCACTTCATTAGCATAACAAAGGTGCCCCTATTATACGGGAATTTCCAAAGGCTTTTGGTGATCTGTCTTAGGAACCAAGGACAAAGGCCGGATTCTTCATTACACCACAAATATATACAATAATACCACAAAAAAGAAGGAAACAATGAAACAATATTGAAATTTGTATATTTTACCAGAATTAGGTTAATATTAATTTGAAGTCAGTTGTAAGAAGTTAAGATTCATATTGATATGCCTAGAGCAACCTCTAAGAAAATAATTTTAACAATATGAAAATATAGTAAAAAAAAAGGATTAAAATAGTACACTAAAAACATCATATAACACAAAAGAAGGGACAAAAAGAGGAACAGAGAAACAATGGCAGACATAGAAAACAAATAGTAAAATGGAAAGTGTAAATCCAGCCATAATAATATCTATATTGAATGCGAATAATGTAAAGACCCCAAGGAAAAGGCAGAGATTTTCCGACTCAATTAAAAACATGAAAACCTCCAACTCTATGTGGTTTCCAGAAACATACCATGTATGCAAGAATGCAAATAGTTTGAAAGCAAAATAATAGAAACAGATAAATCATGTGCAGTAGGCTAAATAATGGCCACACACCCAAATATACTAGGTACAGATCCCTGTGTGAACTAAAATAAAAACTTAAGGCTCTCCCTGCCACCACTGGATGACTGAATGGACCCCCTCCTGGCCAAGGAGATACCTGAAAACTAAAATAGGTGCCAGGAGGAAGGAGGCCAAATATTCCTCATTATGTCCCCTCCCTTCTTGGAGACATCCTTTATAACCCATTAACAGGCCTAAGAGTATGCAAGACAAACCTACAGGTCCTCAATTTACACAACAAATATATGTGTGGCTTGTCTCTGATTAACAGACTTCCTTACCTTAAAACATGCCAAGTCTTTAGACAAAGCTTCATTTTCTTTAACCAATTACAAGTGAAAGAGTCTTTAAAATCACCTATAACTTATAACACTCTCCCCCAATCTGCTTTGAGATGGCCCACCTTTTCAGGCCAAACCAATGTACATCTTCCATGTATTGATTTATGATTTTATCTGTGATTCCTGTCTCCCTATAATGTACGAAACCAACAAATGTGTAAAACTGTAACCCAGCCAGGGAGTCCACTTGCTCAAGGTTTCTTGGGTGTGGCTCTGGGTCATGGTCCTCAAACTTGGCTCAGAATAAATCTCTTTAAATTATTTTACAGAATTTGGCTTCTTTTCCATTGACACCTGGAACCTGTAGATATTATCTTACAGGCAGTAGAGACTTCGCAGATGTGTTTAAATTAAGGATTGTGATGTGCAAGATATCCTGGATTTTCTAAGTGGGTTCTAAATTGAATCACAGATGTCCTTATAAGAGAGACATAATCATTTGTGTACAATCTGTATATAAAATACTATATTCTGTGCATAATCTCCCTCTACATATAGGAGAGCTATAGAGGGAGATTAGGCACAGAAGAGGAGAGGGCATTCTGACCAAGACAGTAGACACTGGATTGATATGGCCACAAGCAAATGTCAGACACCAGACACTGGAAGAGGCAAGGGCAAGATCCCACCCGAGAGCCTCCAGAGCGAGTGTGGCATTGCCAGCATCCTGATTTGGGGCCAGTGAAAGTTTAACTGGTGTTAAACTTCTGGCCTTCAGAATTGTGGGAGAATATATTTCTATTGTTTTAAGCCACCAAATTTATGGTATAATTTGTTATAGGAGGCACAGGAAACTAATATCCTATGCAAAGAGTGACTGTAAGAAAACTACAGATCAATTACCCTTATGAACACTGACTTAAAAAATGTTAATAAAGCACTTATAAACAGAATCTAGTAATTTATCGAAAGCGCTTAACAAAGGCAGGGCCTCCAGAATGGTTGCTTGCCTTTGAGGGGTCCCAAATGATGGTATTCCCATTGCCTGCCACACATTTCAGTGCAGAGCTGCCTCCAAACTGGAACTGCCAACAGGCACAGACAAAAAAGTAGTTCCCCCAAATGCTTGTTTTCCTTAGCCAGAGAACCAGGCAGGAGCGGCTTACAACAGAAAATCTTTATGCCAATATCTGCCTTGCTCTAGCCAAACACCAACAGAAAACCTCAGGTTCCCTCATTACAGTGAGGCCAAGAGGGTAGTTAATCTTCCACCCCCACCATTCTGCTCTGTGGAAGCAGGGGGTGCCCTCTGATTCTGTCTCAGGATGGGGGTGGGGAGGCTGAGCAGGCAGCTGATCTTCCACTCCTCCCCCAGCCAGGCAGGTGCAGGCTGTGCTCAAGTTCACCTGCCAGGGTAGTGGGGGGAGGGCTGAGCAGGGTGCTGATTAGGCATTCTCTGCTCCAAGGAAACATGAGCAGATGTTACAGAAATGCTCCTGGAAGCACTCTGTAATCACAAAATCAGAGACCACCCAAATGTCTCTGACAGGATGGATGATATTCACAAGATGGAATTCTATGCAACAGTACTTAAAGAAAGAAAAAGGATGAACCTTATAAATTTAAAAAAATGCTATTAAATAAAATAATAATGTAAATCCTAGAAAACTACCATGAATATGATATAATTTTTGAAAGTTGAAAACAAGTCAAACTAAGTAATATACTGTTTAGTGGTAAATATACATGTAATAAAACATTTTTCCAAAGCAAAAAAATGGAAGGGGTAGGGGGTGCTAGTTCTCTGGAAAGTGGGGAAGAGACCTAAGTGAAGAAAAGCATCTGTGAAGGTCTATTTTCTGGGCTGGGCTGTGGGTTCATTCATTTTCTTAATGTAATACGATGATGCTTTCAACTTGCATATATTTCATTCTTATGCAAATTATAAAAGGTGCAAATATCATAGTAAAACAGGTATGATAGTTGACTTGTGTTGTCAACTTGACTAGGATAAGGGATACCCACATAGCTGGTAAAGCATTATTTTTTCTCACTCATTGCTATAATTATATAACATAATTCTCAATGCTTCAGTAGTGACTGAGGCCAACTGGCTTCTGCTATAAGGGGAACTATATGGTTTGGCATTTGATTAGAATGATTGGTCTGCCCTATCTCAGTAGGCACTCACCAAACATGGTAGTGTCTAAGAATTTTCTTGGGGAGCTGGAATCCTACAGATGTGTGGCTAGAGAAACATTGTTTAGAAATCAGTGTTAAGTTTTGGGTGCTAAGAACTGCATCCAACATGACAATTATGTGAACCAACAGAAAATTTTTTTTTCAAACTTGTTTTTCTTCCTCAAGCTCTTCTTTTATGGTGTCATTTTAGTGGTGTAAGGCTGGTGGCGGGGGGGCCCCCATCCCCTCCCTAGATCAAAAAGAAAAGGCTCATGAGACCAGACCCGCCAAGGACAATTGCCAGGCCCCACTGAAAACAAACAACACCTGGATGTCCACCCAGATAAGAAAGTTTTCAGTTCCTGGATTCCTCAAATATCTCCGGCCCCTCGTATTTCTCAATGACCACCAAAGGTCACAGTGGAAAAACCCCAGCCCTTCCCACCAAAAGTCCCCAATCCCCTCAAACAGTATAAGAGCCTTAAGCCCCTCCAAACGGATGTGACTTCTAGGCCGCCCCCATCTTCGGACTTGCTAACCTCACCTGGGAGCGCTCAATAAAGCCACATTGTTTGGCCCCACTACTCTCTGTTTCTTTCGCTGCCAGAAAATTTTACAAGTGGAATTAAATTTATACAGGTCATATAATTGATGACATTAAACTTCAATTATAATGACTAATTGATTGAGGATTGCCAGCATGACTTCTGGCCACAATTACACACACACTTGAGCATGCACTTGTGCACATGAGCGCTCTCTCTTGCGCTCTCTCTCTCTCTCTCCCTCTCTCTCGTACACACACACATATCATATTGGATAGGCAGAAAATTTAACCACAATAAGCAACAGATTATATATATTAGCTTATTAGAGAAAAACTTATTTATATTAAAAATTATCTTTTGGGTCAAAGTTAGGCAGCCTGCGTTTGATTGTGTTCACTTGTGGGATGCTCACTGCTTCCTTCCTTTGCTCACTTCAAAATGCCGTTCACAGATTGAGGACAGCAATGGAAAGCTGTGGGGTAGGAGCATGTTCATCTGCCCACCCAATCCCTCCTCAGCCAAAAAATTGCCTTCTCATTTCTACAGTTTATCAAGTCTTCACTTTTGATCATGGTTTAAAGGAAACAGAACTATATGGAGAATATCACTGCATTTTCTACAAGAGCTGCCGATATGGATATTTCTTACTGATGGAAGTTCATTCTTCTAAAAAATGCAGCTATACATCAAGAACAGAACAACTCATATTTCATCTCCTTTAGGCTTGTCTGTCAGAAGCTTGAATCTTCAAAACAGTTATGTTTAGTCTCAAAGGCTGTCCTTAGCTTGAGTTTTTATCGTAATTACAGAAAAAAAGTGATAGCACAGTGTGAGCCCATGTGTGTTGAGTGTTCCGGGCAAAGTGCATTGAGCCTTCTCAATGATCCCTGGAGGTTTGGTGCTGTTGTTACCACTGTGTAGATGTAGAAACCCACACACAGGGCTGATGAGCAATTGGCAAAAGGCTCACAGCCAGTATAAATACATGGGAAAGCCTGCATTTGAACCTACCTTCTCAAGTTCCACTTCAATGCAAGTGACTGGGCAGAGCAGAGCCTTGATCTTATGGGCCAGGGCAGGGCAGCCCTGGGAATTTTTTAATCAGAGTAAAGAATGATCAGACGATCAATTTGTGTAAATCACTTCAGCCACTCAGTAGAAGGTGGATGTGTGGGCCCAACACTGAAGGCAAGGAGCCTACTTTAGTGGCTCTTCAAATAGAGGAGAAGAAAGTATTGCTAAGAGGGCTTTGAGCGTTGGGAGTGTGAACTAAAATAAAATCTTAAGGCTCACCCCCCCCTCCCCCACCAGCTGACTCGGACACCCCTTTGGCCAAAGGGATATCATCCTAAAACTAAATTGCCTGCCAGGAGAAGGGAGGTCAGACAGGCCTGATCATGCCCCCTCCCTTCTTGGAAACATCCTTTGTAACCCATTAACAGGCCTAAGGCTATGCAAGACACACCTGCAGGTCCTCCATTTACATAACAAATACATGTCCTGTGGCTTGTCTCTGATAAACACCTCCTCATTTTAAAACATTCTAAGCCTTTAGACAAAGCTTCATGTCTTTAGCCAATTACAAGCCAAAGAATCTTTAAACCCACCTATAACCTGTAAGCCCCCACCTTCAAAATGACCCACCTTTTCCAGCCAAACCAATGTATGCTGCCCATGTATTGATTTATGACTCCCTGAAATGTATAAAACCGACTGTAACCCAGCCACAGTGAGTCTACTTGCTCAAGGCTTCTTGGGCGTCACTGTGGGTCATGGTCCTCAAATTTGGCTCCGAGTAAATCTCTTTAAAATTACAGAGTTTGGCTTTTTTTCCGTTGACGGGAGTCACAGGAGGAACGGCTTGGTGTGTGACCATGGGATTCTGCCAGGACAGGATCTGACTGCTGCTCACAGCCTGAGGCTCAGGCAGGACTCTTTCTCTTTCCCTGGCTCTGGCTGCTGCTGGGAATGTTGGTGTGAGTTTCCATGGGCCTGCAGTCTCAGGAAAGCTCTTTTTCCCCAAAATCTAAGGCCATTTACAAACAAATTAGAATGTAATTAAACTTTGACCTATCATTAGAATAACAAAAACTGCTTGTGTGAGTTCTTGCAGATTTTTTTATGTATCTGTTCAAAGGTTAAAGCTTCATAAGTTTGTATCATTGAGAAAGACCATAAGAAGTGTTGGGGAGTGTGGATCATGTTAACCTCTGGGTTTATGGATGGCATTCAGACAGAGGAAGATCATTGCCACTGATGTGTGAATTGCCTTTGGAAATGAAGTTTCCTTTGCAAGGAAGGAAGCTCATTGTGCAATTTGGAGAATAGAGTCAAGGCTGTGAATTTATAATTGAGCAACAAAGAAGAAACAGGAAACAACATCATGTTTCTAAATTCAAAGGTCTGTTTGGAAAAATTATAAGTTTTGGTCCTGACAACTTCAATAATAGTTCTAAAACCATACTTAAGCATTCATGATTCAGCATTCTTTTGACTATAGTTGAACACCAAAGAAAAAAATTCCTCTAATATGTTTCAGACAGTTCTTTTTGTCAGATGATGCTGTGACAGACATTTTTAAACACTGTAGATTATACAATAAATGCTTGGCAGATTAGCAATTTGTTGTAAGTAAGGAGAATGTTTAGAAAGCAGTTGAATAATATTAGACTTTGTTAACTTTATCTTGTTTACTGAGCACTCATGTTAATAGACTAAAACATGCAACCATCAGGCACTATTAAAACGCTGGACACAAGTTAGTTGATACATAAATTTTTAAACATAGAATCTTGAAGCTTGAACACATAGCTCTTTCTGAGACATATTTCTATAATATTTTTCCTGTAGCTGCAAATCCTTTTAAAGAATGGCCACCTCTGGAAAGAAAACATGAAATCATTTCAAAGTTTACCAAATTACATACAATCTTGTTTTAAACTTCCATGTGGAGATGATAGTTAAACTGAATCTTAAGGTGGGGGGGAGGGAGAGCCAGTTAATCAAAGAATAAGTGCAGAATAATTCCAGCAAGGAGAAATAGCTCGCCTTCTCCCTTACATGAATATTGCTTAGGGACTTTTTAAATTTTGGATTGATAGGATCAGAGTCTCAAAATCATAAAGCAACTTCAGAAGATGTCTAACCTTGCTTTCTGTAACTGTCCTAATAGAAATTCTTGTCCCATCTGTTTAAATACTTCCATTAATTATGACAGTTTTCTCCTTAGGTCCACATGTGACTAAGAAAGTTTCAGAGGACTGTCTCACATAGCACGTGAAATTAAACCTATTTGCCATCCATGACTAAGAATGAAAGAATTTTAACATTGAAGGAGCACTAGTAAGGATCACCCACAAGGCGTCTTAGTAATTACAACTTATTTCTACAGTGTTATTTACAGATGTGTTGAGAGCTGTTATGTGTATATAACATTTATCCTCCTAACAACCATGGAAGGGCTTGCCATAATTTTCATTTCAGAGATAATTTGCTGGAGACTCAGAGATACTAAGTAGAGTGCCTCACAAGACAGAGGCAATTAGTGGTGAAACCAGATTGTAAATGCTGGCCTTTCACCTCCAAAGCAGTCTCCATGCTTCCTCCCATGTAGCCAGGTGGCTGAAATGCGAAACTCTCTGCTTTGGGAGACTGTGTGCTCCCCACCAAAGGAGGGGTGCCCACCGAGATGAGCATGACCTTGTCCAAAGGATGCTGTGGTAAGAGATCACACTTGGGAGTGGCAGATGAAACAGATGGCTACATAGTTACTTCTTTCTTTTCAAAACTGAGACTCAATGATCCTTTGACCCAAGGGTGTGTGTAGAGAGAGCATCACAGGCCTGCTGCTGACGGCACCGCCCTTCCCTCACTTGGCACGTTGTGCATCAGCCAAGCACCAGGTACTCGCGTGGACAGAGCCGTCCCCACCTTGGCGCACCTGTCTTACACACTGATGTCAGGACAACTTAGCAGACTACTTATTAGAGAAAAATATGACTTTAAGAGCCTCTGTTTCTTCAAACATAAACTGGAGCAGTGGGAGAACTGGACTGAGGCAGTACATCTGCCCTCTGGGAACCAGGTGCAGTTTATAAATCAACCTCATCCCTTTCGCCCTGGTGGCTTTGTGGTCAGACGTGTCTGTTTTAAAAATCACCAGATTGCTGATCCTGAGCCTAAAAAAGAGGAGGGCCATAGTACCACTTTCTTCTCAAATTTGTTATCAGAATTAAATGGGATTTTTGAATACACGTTAATTTTTTAGCAGGGTAGCCATTACAAAGTAAATATCCAAAAATGTTATTGTTATTCTTCCAACCCCGCTACAGTCTGGGCAAAACTTATCTAACCCTAGATGTTTCCTTGGTTCATAGAGAATAGTGTTTCCTACTGTGCACTCTGCAGAAGACTGCCACAAGCTAAATAAAATGTCCCATAGTTGAAAGTGTTTCATGGAAATTATGGAGTAAACAGACTCCACCAGGTGTGCATTGTGAGTCTCTAAGAGGGTGAAATAATTAGACAGCTTTATCCCAGGGTGTGGCTCCAGAATTATGCTCTCCCAACCCTCCAGAGAACATGGCGTGCATTTACAAGTAGACAGTCTGGGCCATGCTTTCAGAGACAGAAGATTCTTCACTTCAGCAACCCAGCTGGGGCGGGGGCTGGGGACACTTAAGAAAGCACCTTAGAAAGCAGGAATCAAGACATTTACCTTGAATTTGTTTCAATATATTAGAATACAAATACTTTGAGCTTTACCCTTTATCAATTATTGGTAACAAATTATTCGGAACATACTCAGAGCTAAGGACTAAGGAAAGTCCACTTCTGGTGGCCAGAGCTGTTCATCAACAGTGGGCTAGGAGGTGCTGCCTGCTTTAGCATCACCTCTGGGCAAAAACTAAAGCTACACTGAGGAGAGATGACAGGAGCAACCCAGAGTATCTAAATACACAGTAAAGGAATTTCATTTTGAAAGGAGGGTTAGTTTTCATTCTGCTTCTCATTTCTAATCCCCCAGCTGCCGGTAGCACCGATCCCGAGTTCAAGACAGGCTAACGCAGGCTAATGAACTGCTGTGTGTTTTAGTCTCTCAGGGCTCAGGGCTGGTTTGCTGTTTTCCCACAAGCTGCAACTGCCCAGCTCAGAGCTAAAGGTTGTGAGCTTTGGCCAGCAACCATTATTTAGCAGCTAAATCAGAAATTTCTAAAAAGCTTATCGTTCTCTGTATTTGTTTCCTGCTGGCCCTGGGGACTCTGACTCCAAAGTCAAAATAAAAAAATCAATCCTGCAGCATTTCCTTTACCCTGGTGATGTCTTGATAGTCACAAAATGTGGAATAGGAAGAATCTCTGGACTGACAAACCAGACTTTTAACCCCATTCCTGACTCCATTAGGGGGGCAGGGACACAGCGGCCTTCCCAAGTGTTGTGAATTCTGGTCTTCAACTGTTGGTGGCAGTTGCACAGTGCTGAGGCCAGCCCCTCGTCACGTAAGCTGCACCATACTCATGTTTGTGACCTCTTGTGCTCAACTGCCTGGGGACTTGCTTCCATGCTGAGCTAGGAAAGCTCAAAATGCTAAAAAGCACACAGGGGTCACCAGTTACTAGATAGATACATGACAGGTAAATAATGTGGCTCCATGTTTAATTCCAAGGAATATTCTTTCAAATTTATTTTAGGCCCTTAAGTAAAGTTCCTAGAAATGAAGTATAAAAGTCTGTATGACATTATTTTAATATTTTAATCCTTCCTTTTCTTTTTAAATATCAAACACATATATATTATCCGGCAGGGCTCCCTATGAAACAGGCCTTTGGGATGCGACTTTCAGATGATCACAGGAGCAAACACAGCGGGGGTGGCCCAGGGCTCCTACCCGCGCACAGACCTGGCTTCTGGAGGCTCAGCCGTCTCTGCCCCCCAGGCACAGTTCTTTGTGACTCTTCCCCACATAGGATTTCTGAGTCTCATAACAGACCTGCCGTTTGGGGTCCCTAGCTTTCCAGGGTGATGCAGACTTGAACATTTTTCCGTTTTTACTGTTACTGAATAAAGCCCAGGGTTCTTTTTTGAATGAGGTTTCTATTGCTGTGGCCCTCTTTGCCAGTGGAATGCATTTCAAAAGGAAGAGAGAAAGTTAAGCCATCTTTGGGGGTTGGAAAGATGCCATTTGATTCCAAGTGGAAGTCTGTTAGGAGAACAGGTGGGGGGAGGTTCAGCAGGAGATAAGATGAGCCCTGAGACAGAGCAGCCTGCCAGCACTCCCTATTGTGCACTGTCTACCTGACAGAGGGCCAGGCAGGAGATATAGCTCACAGGCATCCTGATTCCAGGCTCTTTTTTCCCCCTAAGTCCCCTAAAGCTGTAGCTGGAAGAAAGTAGAACCTATTAAATTTAATTTTAGGGGGACAGATAACACAGCACGTTGCTAAGAAATAGAAATTCCCAGACTCAAAGGAAAGGGCCAGACAAGATCTCTAGTTGACTAGAAGGAAATAATAAGCATTTAAAGGATCAAAGGGTATTGGTATTTAAAATCATAGTACAGACTGCTAAATTATCCTTCAAAAAGACTGAATGAATTTACATTTCCACAAATATAAGAGTTTGCCTGTTCCCTCCTCATTCAAAAAAATTACTGCCCTCATCATATATTCGAATGTCATAGGTAAAGAATGGATTCTTATTTAATTTGCATTCCTCTAAATATAAATAAAATTGAGAAAATAATAAATAATTATAAATAAAAATAAAAATAAATCAATAAAATCACCCTTTAGGTTCTTGGTCATTTGAATATATTTTTATATTAATTGCCTTAGTTAATCATCTTTTACTTACTGGAATATAAGACATTGTTAACTCTTTTCTCTTATTTGTGTTGTACATTTAATTCCCAGTTTATCCTTTGACTTTCATACAATAGTTTTTACAGAACTGAAATTTTGAAATATTATGTAGACATACATATCTTTATATTATGTTATGATATCTAGGTTTGTTTCAAGATTAGAAAGCTCTCTACACTCAGATTTTTTTTTTAAAGTCAGCCAGTTTTCCTTGTACTTGCATTTCAAAAATATGTTATTGCATAAGTCTTTAATCTATCTGGTGTTTGGTTTTGTGTAAGGAGTCAACATCATATTATCCTGCCACATAGCAAATAGCAAGCAGTTTTCCCCAAACTTAATTGTTGAATAAAACTTTTCTTCAGTCTTAGAATGTACTTATAATTCTTAGCCAATAAACAATTATTAGTCTTGTATTCTGCAACCCTGCTATAATCATTTATTAGTTACAAGAGTTTTTATTGTTGTTAGTTCTCCTGTATTTTATACACAGTCAATCACATTATCTGAAAAGTCAGGTTTTTTTTCTTAATCTGTATACGTTTTCTTTCCTTTCCTTGTCTTAGTACAGTAGCTAGGACTTTCACTATAAAGTAGAAAAAAATACTAATATAGGAATTTTTGACTTCTCCCTGATCTTAATGGAAAAGCTTTAAGTTTCTCACATGTGATTGTGATGTGTGGTGTTAACTGTAGGTTTTTCGTAGATACTATTTGCCAGTTAAAGAAGTTCCATTCTATTCCTAATTTTCTGAGAGTTTTTATCACAAAAAGGTGTTAGATTTTGTCAAATGCCTTTTCTGCTTCTTTTGCTATGATTATGTGATTCGTCTTCCTTTATATGTCGACATGATGAATTACATTAATGGATTTTCAAATGTCAAACCAGCTTTGCATACCTGGGATAGATCCCACTTTGCTGTGGTGTATAATCTTTTTATGCATTGTTAGACTTGATTTGCTAATAGATTGTTGAGGATTTTTGCATCTTGGGTAATAAGGTGATGCTGACCTCATAGAATGAGATAGGGAGAATTCCCTCTGCTTCTATTTTCTGAAAGATGTTTTAGAGAATTGGTATAATTGCCAATTACCAAGACTTACTCTATAGGAGAGAAAAATTAAAATTAGCTTGATTCATCAGCCGCTGCTTAATCCATATTAATTTTTTAACAATTAAATATGCATTTTAAAATATAATTCAATGTCTATTTGTCTTCTCCATTTATTCTTGAATTAATTTCATATTTCTGTAGGTTAGAATTAATTAACCAATATGTGATATTGACTCTGGAAAAATTCTCATCGAACTTTTTTTTTATAGAGAGAACAAGACTGAAGCAGTTTCTTTCATTTGTCCATTTGTAGTATCCTTGTTTTGAAACTTCAGAATCCTCTGCTATATATGGTTGACAGTATTGTGGAATAAACATTCAGCAAACCAAGTCGTTGTGAATGGTCCTTTGTCCCTATCCTCCAGTAAAAGAGCTCTCGTGAAGAGCTTCAAAATACATGAAGCAAAAATTGGTAGAGCTAAAAACAGAGAAAACCAAAATTTTACATTTGGGGACTTCAATATACTCTTAGCAATTGAAAGAACTAATTGACAGAAAATTAGCAAAGATGTAGAGTTGAATGCCATCACCGACCAAGAAGATCTAATGCATATTTACAGAATACTCAGCAATAGCAGAATATACTTTCTTTTCAAGCCCTCATGGCAAGTCCACCAATACAGAGCATAGAGTCATGAAAAACAACAACAGCAAGAAATTCAAGAGAATTGAAGGGTGCATTTTCTAACCATAGTAGAATCAAACTCTAAAAACCAACAACAAAAAGCCAACAGTAAAATATCTAAATACTTAGAAATTAAATAATGCACTTCTAAATAACTCATGGGTTATTGAGGAAGTCTCAACAGAAATGAAAATTGCATAAGATTGAATGTCAATGAATGTAAAATATATCAAAATGTGTGGTCTTCAACTCAGCTATATTTACAACAATAATGAACAGTCTTTGCTGTCGTGTCATGGATTACAGAACGGACCTCCTGGATTTGAGCCTAATGTGAATCAACACCTGAATGAATGTGCTTTGGGACACTAAACCTATGTCAAATCCCACAGCTGGATGATGTCACAAACCAGCTCAAAGTCCTGGAGGAGCTTCCCATGATTTTCTTAGTAAAAACCATAGTTCTAAAATGATGTATAACTAACATGATCCGACGTCCTACTATTTCTCAGACTTCATCTTTTACATTTATTGCCATTGCAATGTAAGTTAGAATCATTGTTCAAATGTAAAGAAGTAATTTGACCATCCTAGAAGATAAGGTCATCTATAAGGGGAAAATAGCACTGGCTACACATTTCTTAGTAGATACATTAAATTTTGGAAGGCAGAGGAGCAACGTGTAGAAAGTACTTGAGAGATTGAACTAATTATTCTGACTATTCTTTAAACATGAGAAAATTCAGGAAAACTAGCATTCCTGAGTCCTTCTTGAAAAAATATACGAGAAGAAACTTCAGCCACCCAAGCAAGGAAGACAGAATCCACAACAGAAGAACTGAACAAGAGCATTTAGTTCTGAACCTTAGAACTCGGGCTAAAACAAATGTGAGCATTACGGTTGAAGGACAGAAAGGACGTGTCATAAGACCTGAATATATAAAAATAGCATGTTTAATACAAATTTCAGAGGGCAAATGGGAGGGAAAAGGAGGTAAAATGACGTCTTTTATGATTGTCTAAATATGTCAGTTAAAACTAATAAATCAAGTCACAGTGGCAGATGTAGATTCCAGATGTGAGAAATAAGTTTTAGAATGAAAATCAGATATTTTATTTCTGAAATGTCATCAGTATTATAAAGAAATGTCAACAGTATTATAAAGAATAGTTAATTTTATAAAAGCCTTTTATAGAATAAAAACATTGTCATGTCAAATATAAATATTGATTCTAAGAATCAAACCACTTTTCAGAAATTTTTAATGTGTAAAACTTAATAGTAGAAAATTGGTCATTCAGGTGAAATTCAGTGATGAAAAGGGAGGGGTCTGTGGGCTGTTTCTACCTTAAAGAATTGGATGTGTGCTTGTGGAATCCACCACCATAGCAGAGAAGTTAGAGCAGGGGCAACATACAGTCAAATCCCACCATCGTGCAGTAATGCATTGTGGAGTCAAAATGTTCATCCTCATAGAATGCAAGGTCTCCTTATTGTAAGGTCAAATAAAAAATGGAGGCAAGGCTGTGCACTTAGCCAGATGGAAGTTTCAGAAGTCCAATAACATGGTGCAAGTTTAAATCCAAAGTGACCGGAGTTGTATTTCTGCTCTGACTGGAGTGGTGATAGAAATGATTCCACAATCCAAGATTGAGCACCCATTCCAGGGACCTAACAGGTAACATCTCTTTCATCTATTCCATCTTTGAGATTGGTCCCAGGAGGTCCTCATCCTTGTTTTCCCTGGAACCTGAGATAGATTACCTCTCTCATTTCCCTGCCCAAAAACTTAGCCTGAGAATGGAGTTGACAACTAAGGCAAACCATAATCAGTCTCCATTAAAGCAAATGTCAAGTTATCACACATTTTGCAATAACAAGTTTAGGCTGTATGGGTTATGACTTTTTCTGCTGTACTGGACAAGCATAGATATAGATCCTTAGGGAGAACAAAAGTACAGAAACAAATTTATTGGTGATCAATAAAACTTCTGATGAAAAAGAATTCCCTGAGAGATATAATGGTCTAAAATGTTGAGAGACACCAACATTTGAAGAAGCATTGGAATGAATGCAGCCAGCAAGTGAAAAGAGCAGAATGTTAAAACACGATCCAACGAATGTTAAGAAGCTGGGACCTGCTATCTGCCAATATCATATTATATACTGGGCACACCAAGACAATCCAGAAAAAGAGTGAGATCTTGTTTGTGCAAAAGTTTTATCTTCTTGCTTCCTTGAGCTTGACAGCTTGACGAGTATAGAGTGGTAGGTTCTGAGGCTACATTCAGACTCCATGGGAAAGTGGAAAAGTCCATTCAGGATGCAACAGCAAAATGTCACAGACTGGGTGTCTTACAAACAACAGAGATTCATTTCTTACAGTTCTGGAGGTTGGGAAGTCTAAGATCATGGAGCTGGCAGATTTGGTGTCTGGCCAGGTTCACAGATGGTTCTTCCTGGTTCACAGATGGGCCCTCCCTGCTGTGTCTTCACAGGGTGGAAGGGGTGAGGGGTCTCTCTGGAGTCTCCTTTATAAGGACACTAATCCCGTCATGAAGGCTCCACTCTCATAACCTAATCCCCTCTCAAATACTCCACCTCCTAATACCATAGCTGGGGGTAAAGATTCTAACGCATGGATTTGGGGAGAACATAAACAATCTATAGCAGAAAAAATGCTATAGATTTTGCTAAGTGGCCCCTCAAGGGTGGAGTGGGAACATGCTGGCTGGATGCCAGGTAGTTACAGTCTAGAGTTAGCAAGAAGAAACCAGCACTAAATACAACAAACAAACAAACAAACAAACAAAACTTCAGCTTCAGGCCAGGCGCGGTGGCTCACGCCTGTTATCCTAGCACTCTGGGAGGCCGAGGCGGGCGGATCGTTTGAGGTTAGGAGTTCGAGACCAGGCTGAGCAAGAGCGAGACCCCATCTCTACTAAAAATAGAAAGAAATTAATTGGCCAACTAAAAATATATATACAAAAAATTAGCTGGGCAAGGTGGCGCATGCCTGTAGTCCCAGCTACTCGGGAGGCTGAGGCAGGAGGATTGCTTGAGCCCAGGAGATTGAGGTTGCTGTGAGCTAGGCTGACGCCACAGCACTCACTCTAGTCTGGGCAACAAAGTGAGACTGTGTCTCAAAAAAAAAAAAAAACTTCAGCTTCTTTCGTATCCTTGTGCAGTGATAAATTTCATCTGAGGGGGAATTTTTTTATTAAAAAAAAAATGTTAATCATAGAAGAACAGAGGCCCATAGCTGCTCTAAAAGAATCTAAGAGACTTCATTTACTGAAGCAAAAGGATAACCTCTTTGGATATATATAGAGAGCAATCATGTGACTTGAATGGGGCTCCATCTGGCTGGATCTAGACAGGGGAATTTTAAGAATATTTGGGAACAGGTAAAGAAGAGGAAAAGGGGAGAGTTCCCTCCACTGACAGAGAGTGAGGCTGTACAGACCAGGGCTACAAAGGGACACTGTGGAAGCAGTTCCCTACAGACGGGGTGGCCGAGGAGCAAAGAAACTGTGGTGTCTGATCTCAAAGATTAAGAAGGTTACTTTCATTTTACTATATTTATTTTTTAATAATGTCCATGCTATCTCCACGCTTGTTATACCGAACAATTTTGAATGGGCAGTAGCTTGGGGAATGAGGATAGACCACGGTCATGTTCTCACACAGAGGCAACCAGAGACAACGGGGGTGGCCAGTAGGAGCTGTAGTCTTCACGCATGGAGTCAGCCCAGACCCTGGAGAGAGAGAGGACACAGGTCACCTCCAAGAGCACATGAATATCAGAGCTGGGTAGGAACTCTGGGAAATAACGACACACACTCAGGTTGTCTCACAGAGAAGTGTTGACAGGACTCAAGTGATTTCATCCAACAACTGGAGGAAAAGTAGACCCAGAAGATGGAACAATTTGAAATGATTTATTTCTATGTTAATTGGCATGTTAACCTCATAGTCTCAATTGTGTTGTGTTATATGTCAGTATGGATTTCTGTCTCAGTATCTTTCAATTAGATACAAATTTTATTATGAAAATATAAGACTCATTTGAGTTTTAAAGGTAGGCACAGGCTGTCTAATTCTTTTAAAAAGACATAAACTGAAACAAACAACAGCAACAACAAAAAACAAGTATATTTATGGCCTTCATCTTCAGGATGAAGAAGAGGCAAAATCTTTGTCTGGCTTGAATGTACTTATAGTTCTTTAAACTTAAAAGGGCAGTAGTGCAAATAGCAATGTAGCTCAACAGCTTTTCCAAGTTTCCAAAATCAGATAATTTAGATAGCTTTTGACATTGCCTTTTCATCTAAAGATATCATGTCATATACTTTAAATTTCCTAACCCAACATATCAAAGATATTTAAGATGATAACATTTTGATGACTTTTTGATGTCATATGAGTGTACAAAGGTACTTTGTTTTCTGATATTTATTAACATATGAAGCAGAAGTGACTCCCTATTTTCATGGAGGTTTAGTAGTGAGATAGGAAAGATATGGATCATATTTAGCATGATAAATTATTAACAGGGCCTTGACTGAGTTACTTGGAGACTCTTAACCTTTCTAGAATTTACACTTTTCATTTGTAAAATGAGGAAGTGTGGCTATGCTATCTTTAAAGTCCCCCTCCCCCAACACGACTGGGACAAGAATAAAGAATGCCATTCTACTTCAGTCTGGGAGTTCAAGGTTACACTGTAGAAGTAAGGAGTAGGAAAATATAAAACTGTTTTGACTCTGTGCAAGAGGTTTAATTACTCAACCACTAAGAAGGTCATTGTAAGGTGACATTCATGCAACTTCACAGGAATTCCCTGGAAATGGACCCATTACAGTGAGATGAGTTCCAGTGCATTTTGTAGTATCTGGACATATGTCAAAAAACTAAAGGCCTGATATTTTAAATTTTGTTTCATTTGGTTTTTGTTTTGTCTTGTTTTGTTCATACAAAGAAAGATTGTGGACTTAAAGGAGTACGGGAGGAAACTCCAAACAGATTTTTTTTTTGAGTAGTTTAAAGGTTGTCTATCAAAGAGAGTTATGCTTATTCTGTGTAGCCCCAGAGAGAAAGCCCAGAAGCTAGAGAAAGCTTCATGGGACTTTATAAGAAGGCTATGAGTAAGAAGCTCTGACTGGGGAGGAGAGGAGGTGGGAAGGGCAACATACATAACCTAAACATTTGTGCCCCCATAATATGCAGACAAAAAAAAGTAGCCCCCACAGCTAGGGCTGTCAGAATTGGAGGTGCTGAGTTTGCTGTTGCCCAAAGGCTTAAGAAACAGGCACTGGGATTTCCAGACGCCAGTGGTGGTGGCCCCAGATGCCGCCTTCCAGCCTGCAGGAGTGCAACACAATTGCGCAGTTACCGACGACCTCACGTTGCTTCAACAAATGCATGCAAGGACTCGCCAGGTTCCTGCAAACAGTCTAAAAATTAGTGATACCAAGATGAAGAAAATAAAAGCCATGGCTTTGAGGGACAACCCAGGAGAGGCAGAAAGAAAGCCACATTAACAAATAATCAGATCACATTTTAGTAGGAGCTGCGATATTCTCAATCAGCCTTCCCTGACCTTCTGAACCTTGGCAAGACTCTTCTGGGGCTCCCTTGGCCTTCTGAGCTTATTTTCTTGTTTCACTTATCACTCCACACCTGAAGGACCAAGATTAACAGAGTTCATCTCCATCAGAGGCATGTTCTATGCTGACAGGACCTTGTGTTGTTTCCGACATGAGAACAATGCCGGATACAATAGGAAGCACTCAGCAAACAGTTGTCCAGTTACACTACTGAATGAGAGCACATCACACACAGTCGCCAACTTCTCAGGGCCCTGAAAATACAGTTCCACAGAGAAGAAGATATGTGGAGTGGATCTTTGAAGGATTCCCAGTTTCCTAAGTAGGGAAGAGATCTCCACCTAGAAGCAGAGGTGGCAGGAAGACATGTGCCTCTCCCGAGGGACAAGGCGTCTGCATGCCCGAGCTCAGTCTTGTGAGAATGCGCAGCGAAAGGCAAAAGGAGAAGGGAGGTCTCACTCCGCTATGAAAATACAGAAAGTCATGCCCGGGAATTCAGATTTGATGAGCTCAGCAGGTATGACACATCAAAATCAACTGTCATAACATTTTAATTAAAATTTTCATAGAGATAATTGTAGATTCACATATAATTTTATGCAATAATACCGATGGATCCCAGATATACTTTTCCTAGTTTCCTCAATGGTAACATGTTGTTTTTCCTAAAGACTGGAGTCCTCGTCTGGTCTAATCTTTGGTACTACTATAACATGATCCCTTCATTTCAGCCACACTTTGCTACACCAAGATTTGTCATACATGGGCCTGTAGTCATTCAGATCCTCCTACTTTAAACATCCTTCTTCTTTCTGCTCTTTCTTCTCTATCATCATTCCTACTTAGGTACTGGTAAACTCCTACTAATCCTTCAGCACCCATCTAAATTGGACCTTTTCCTGCAGAGCTTACCCTTACCCTTCTGCCTTGGGCAAAAGAATTGTTTTCTTCTCTTTACTCTGTATCACTTTGTATACACTGTCTATTTATAGCCCTTTACACTGTTTTAGAATTACCGACTGCATACCTCTCTTTTTCTGGCTGGAGTGTGAATTCCTCAAGAGCAAGGACTCTTCTTCTTTTTCTCCCTAAAGCACAGGGCCTAGCACATAGTTGGAAAGTACCAAATGCTTGTGAGATAAATAAGTGAGACTGTCTCAATTTGGTTTATCACCAAGACTGGCTGGCCTACACTAGCTCCTACTCCACCAGTGAAAATTATTTCCTTCACAATCAAGCAGCCCTGACCACATGCACCTAAATCCTCATAAAATGTCTGGAAGGAACAGTAAGAACTAAGCTTAGGAAGTCTTTTTTTTTTTTTAACTATTTTTATTGTGTTAAAATATGTATAACATAAAATTTGCCATATTAATCTTTTTTAGTGTATAATTTAGCGACATTAATTACATTCACAATGCTGTGTAACCATCACTGTTATCCATCTCTAGAAATTTTTCATCGCCGCAAACGGAAACTCTGTCCCCATTTTCCTCTCCTCCCAGTCCCTGGTAAACTTGAACTTACTGTCTATCTCTATGAAGCTGTCCATCTCCAATATTTCATATAAGTAGGATCATAAAGTATTTTTTCTTTTGTGTTTGATTTATTTCATTTAGTGTAGTGTTTGCAAGGTTCATCCATGTTATAGGATGTGTTAGAATTATGGGTGGAAAATATTCCATTGTGTGCATATACCACACTTTGTTTATGCACTCATCCATTGATAGAAATGGGGTGTTTTCACCTTTTTGGATATTGTGAATAATGCTCCTGTGAACATTTACGTACAGACATCTTTTTAAGTACCTATTCTGCATTATTTTGGTTATATATCTACCAGTAGAATGACCAAATCACATGGTATTTCTAGATTTGATTTTTGCAGAACTGCCAAACTGTTTTCCACAACAGCTACATCATTTTATATTCCTACCAACAATGTACAGGGCTTCCAATTTCTCCACATTTTCACCAACACTTCTTTTTTTTCTTTTTTCCTTATAGCTACTCTAGTAGTTGTGAGGGGTTATCTCTTCATGGCTTTGATTTGCTTTTCCCTAAGGACTTATGATGCTGAGCATCTTTTCATGTTATTGGCCACTTGATATCATATTTGGAGATATGTATATTCCAATACTTCACCCATTTTTTAATTGAGTTATTTGGTTTTTCATTGCTGAGTTTCAGTTCTTTATCTATTCTGGTTATTAAACCCTTAACAGATGTATAATTTGAAAATATTTTCACATTGGATTTTTTTTTATTGTTGAGTTTTAAGAGTTCTTTATATATTCTGGATAATACCCATTTTGTCAGATATATCGTATGCAAATGTTTTCTACAATCTGTAGGCTGTATCTTCGTTCTGCTCAATTGGTTTTACATAGGGGAAGTGTTTTAATTTGGATGAAACCTAACTTATCCATTTCTTTCCTTGCCTTGTGTCCTTAGTATCAAAGGACACTAAGCCCTAGAGCCTAAAAATATTTTTCTGCATTCTTTTCTGAAAAGTTCCATATTTTTACATTTTACATTACATCCATGATCCATTTTGTGTTAAGTTTTGGATAAGGTGTGAGGCTTGGGTGGAATTTTATTTTATTTTATTTTGCATGCAGTTATCCAATAGCTCCATCACCACGTATTGGAAAGTTCATCCTTTCTCAATGCAATTGCAGCTAGACCAAAAATCAGTTGAGCATATTTCTGCGGATCTACTCTGCTCCATTGATCTTTGTGTCTGTCTCTCATCCAGTACCACCCTGCTTTGATTATTATAGCTGTAAAGAGAGCTGTAGTATTGAGTAGTGTTTCTCATACTTTAATCTTCCTTGCCAAGATTGCCTGTGCTTTTTAATATAAATTTTATTGCTTGTCTCTGTCAGCGAAACTCCTTGCTGGGATTTTGACACGAATAGTATTGTTTATGGAATAATTTGGAGAGAATTTGTCTTTACATATTGAGTTTTCCAATCAGTGAACATATTACATATCACCATTTATTTAGATATTCTTTGATTTATTTCATAACTATTTTGTTGTTTTCAGAATAAAAGTTCTGAGATGTTTTGTTAGATTTACATCTAAGTATTTAATTATTATTATTTTTTTAGTATTTGCATTTTTTTTCCTTTTTTTTTAATTTCAGCATATTATAGGGGTATAAATGTTTAGATTACCTGTGTTGCCTTTCCCCCCCTTCCCCACACCCTGGAGTCAGAGCTTCAAAAATGTCCATCAACCCAGATATAAAATCATCCTCATATAGTCATCTAAGTATTTAAATTTTTGAGTGATAAATACAGTTGTATAATTTATCTCAGGTCCCACTCTTTACTAGAGTATAGAATTGGAAATGGCTTTTCATATGTTTATCTGGTGTCCTGTGACTTTGCTGAATTTATCTATCAGTTCTAGGAATAGTTTTGCAGAGCTTTGTGAATTTTCTTCTTAGACAATCCATGTCATCTACAAATAAAGAAATGTTTTATATCTTCTAGTCCATTCTATGTGCCTTTTATTTCTTTTGCTTGTCTTATTATAATGAATAGAATTATATTATATTGAACAAGAGTGGTGAAAGCAAACATCCTTGCTTATTCCCAGTCTTAGGAAGAAGCATTCAGTCTTGCAGTGTTACATATGATGTTAGCTGTAGGGTTTTGGGGGGTATTTTTGGTTTTTTTTTTTGTAAATTGTCTATCAAGTTGAGATGATCCCTACCCACCCTGTCCACCCCCAGTCCTTACTTGCTGACAGTTTTTATTATGAAGAGATTTTGAATTTCATCAAATGTTTTTTCTACATCAACTGATATGATCATGTGATTGTTTTTTCTTTAGTCTGTTGGTGTTAGTTTATCTGGATTGATTTTGAATGTTGAACAAGCCTTGCCTACCTTGAATATATTCCACTTGGCCATGGCATATAATTATTTTTATACACTTCTGCATTTCATTTGCTAATATTTTATTGTTTTTTTGCATCTATGTTTATGAGAAATTTTGGTATATAGTTTTATATTTTTGTAACATTGCTATCTTGTGTTGATAAAAGGGTAATGCTGGCCTCATAGAATGAGTTAAAAAGAATTTTCTCTACTGTTTCTGAAAGAAATTGTGTAGAATTCATACTACTTCTTACTTAAATGTTCAGTAAGGTTCACCAGTAAAACCATCTGGGATTGGTGCTTTTTAAAATATATATATATATATTAAAATATTAATTTAATGTTATAGCCATATTCAGTTTATCTATTTCTCCTTGTGTGAGTTTGGTATTTTGTATCTTCAAGTATATTTGATGTTTCATAATATACTTCATAGTATTCCTTTATTATCCTTTTAATATCCGCAAAGTCTGTAGTGATAATCCCTCTTTCATTCTGGTATCAGTAATTTGTCTTCTTTTTCTGTGTCAGTCTTGCTAGTGGTTTATGAATTTTATTAATGTTAGTATAGGACCAACTCTGTTTCATAGATTTTTCTCTATTATTTTTCTACTTTTAATTCATATTAATTTCTACTTTTATCTTTATCATTTCTTTCCCTTTGCTTGTTCTTGGTTTATTTTTTTCTTGTTTCTCAAAGTGGAAACTTAGGACATTGATTTAAGACTTTTATCATTTCTAATGAAAGCCTTCTGTGCTATAAATTTTCCTGATAGTACTGCTTTAACTGCATCCCACAATTTTGGTTTATTGTGGTTTTGTTTTCATTCAGCCTCAAGTATTTTTAAAAATCTTCTTTGATATTTCTTTCTTGACCCATGTGTTTCTTATAAATGTGTTGTTTAATTTCTACATGTTTAGAGGTTTTCCTGTATTTCTGCTGTTGATTTTTAGTTTGATTTTTATCTTGGTCAGAAAACATATTCTGTAAAGATTTCAATTATTTTAAATGTGTTGAGATCTTCTTTTTTTAATGCCTCAAGATATGGGTTACCTTAGTAAGACCTAGAAAAACTGTCTGCTTTTTTGTTGTTGAGTGTAATGTTCTATATGTCAATTAAATCTTATTGATTGATTGTGTTAAGATTTTTTTTTTATTCTTATTAATTTTCTGTTTGGTAGTTCTGTCAATTGTTGAGAGAAAAGTTTCAATTCCTCAACTGTAATGGTAGATTTATCTATTTCTTCCTTCAGTTCTGTCAGTTTTTGTTTTATGTAGTTTGAGGCTCTTATGATTGGTATTTATACATTTAGAATCATGATGTCTTGTTGGTGGATTTATTCTTTCATCATACATAATGTGCCTGTTTATCTTAGTAATTTTCTTTGCTCCAAGGTCTGCTTTATCAGATATTATTATAAAGAGCCATTCCTGCTCTTTATCGATTAATGTTTGCATAGTATATCTTTTTTATTGCTTTACTTTTCAACTAACTGTACTACTGAATTTGAAGTGAGGTTTAGCAGCCTACAGGTGAGTTGTGTGTGTGTTTGTTCTGTCCACTGGTTAGTATATTTAGACCATGTACATTTAAGGTATTCTTTGATATGGTGATGCTTATTCTGTCATTTTGTCATTTGTTTTCTGTTTATTTTCTCACTTTCACTCCCAGTTACTTTTTTATTGTTTTCCTTTGAGTTAATCAGTATTTTAAAAATTCCATCTTGATTTATTTGTAATGCTTTTGAGCATATCTCCTTGCATAGTTGTGATAGTGGTTGCTCTTGATTGATATCACAACATACATATGTATCTTATACTATTCTATTGATATCAATATTTTACCATTTTAAGTAAAGTGTGGACACCTCACTTCTTTGCAGGCATCTTTACCTTCTCTATTTTAAATATCATTATTTTGGATATGAAATTATGTTATAATTTTTGTTTGAATAATTACATGTGATTGATAAAATCCATTATAAAAAGGGATAGTCTGTTGTATGTACAGTCATGTGTCATTATACAAGAGGGATATATTCTGAGAAATATGTTGTTAGGTGATTTTGTCATCATGTGAACATTATAAATGCACTTATACTAACCCCGGGTGACATAGCTTATGACACGCTTATGCTAGATAGTATAGCCTATTGCTCCTAGGCTACAAAGCTGTACAGTATGTTACTGTACTGAATAGTGTAGGCAGTTATAACATAGTGATAAGTATTTGTATATCTAAATATATCCAAGCATAGAAAAGGTACAGAAAAATACAGTATAAAAGATAACAAAAATGGTATACCTGTATAGGGCACTTACATTACTGGAACTTGCAGGACTGGAAGTTACTTGGGTGAGTCAGTGAGTGAGTGGTAAGTAAATGTGAAGGCATTACTGTACGACACTGTAGAATTTATGAATACTGTACACCTAGGCTACAGTAAATTAAAAAGTAAAGTAATTGTGCTACTATGGTACAACTGCTATGATGTTACTAGGCAATAGGAATTTTTCAGCTCCTTTGTAATCTTACAGGACACCATCATGCATGCAGTGCCTTATTGGCCAAAATGCTATGTAGAGTGTGACTGCACCTATATTTGGCTCTTTCCATTTTTCCTTCTTCCTTCCTGATGCTTCTAGTTTCTTTCTTTTATACTGTGTGTGTGTGTGTGTGTGTGTGTGTGTGTAATGGAAAAACTTCCTTTAGGAAATCTTTAAAGGTAGTTCTGTTAACAACAAATTCTTTTAGTTTCTCTTTATCTGAGATTGTGTACATTTCACTTTCGTCCCCAAAGAATACTTTTACTGGGTATAGAAGCACAGGTGATAGCTCTTTTCATTGGTTTCGGTGAGAAATCTGAGGTCATTTGCATTGGTGTTCACTTGTAGGTCATATGTTGATCCTCTCAGGCTGCTTTTAAGATATTTTTCCTTGTCTTTAGTTTGAGAAATTCAATTATGATGTGCCTTGGTATCCATTTTTGAGACTTTATCATGTTTGGGGTTTGTTACACTTCTCAGATTTTCAAGTTTGAGTATTCTGGAAATTTCGCAAGGTTTCAGCTATTAATTATTTCATCCAGTAGTCTTTCAGCCTAACCCTCCATTTCCTGTCCCTCCGGAACGCCAAGAACATGAATCTTTTGTTATTGCCCCACAGGTCCCTGAGGTTTTATTCACATTTTTCAGTCTATTTTCTCTCTATTGTTCAGATTGGGTGAATTCTAATTTTCTGTCTTTAATTTTACTTATTTTATCTCGTTCATCTCCAGTCTACTATTGAATTCACTCAGTGAATTTTTCCTTGTTATTGTATTTCTCAGTTTTGTAATTTCATCTGCTTCTCTTTTATAACTCTATTTTCTTGCTGAAATTTTACTTTTTTTCTTTTTATATTTGTGTCTCATAGATTGCCATAGCATGTTTTGATAACCTCTTTAATACCTTTGTCAGCTAGTTCCAACTGATTTACGTTGGTGTTGGCATTCCTCAAACCCACAATTTTGGTGTCTTCACTGAGGGTTGTTTAGCATAATTTTTTGATACTGAAAAATAACACCTAAAGTCTGTGCAAAGGGGACCAGTGCATGCTTAGCTGAGACAAAGTGTAAAACTAGAAGGGTATGAGTTAAAGAAAATTCATCTTCTTAAGCTGGAAAGTAGGAAAAAAATCATAACCTGATGGATAAAATAAATAATTTACAGAAAAAACTATACCTCTACCCCAATAGCATAAAGAAATATTTTATAATTGTTCTCTTGAGGAAAAGCAAGAAAAGAATGGGCAATAGTCAGGGGTTGGCAGAATGAATAGTTTTGAATGACATGTGATGACTAACTTTCGACAGCATTTTCTGGGAGATCACCAGATATAGAATAATCAGGACATATATGAACCGGAGGATCAAACAGTAAAGAAAACACAGGCAGGATTTAACAGTTCACAAGGGAGAATGTGAACAGGCTAAAGCTCACAAGTATTTCTAAGAGAAAA
>VSMD01030155.1:0-31823 GCA_008750895.1 Mirza zaza
GCGGTGGCTCAAGCCTGTAATCCTAGCTCTTTGGGAGGCCGAGGTGGGCGGATCGTTTGAGCTCAGGAGTTCGAGACCAGCCTGAGCAAGAGCGAGACCCCATCTCTACTATAAACAGAAAGAAATTAATTGGCCAACTAAAATATATATAGAAAAAATTAGCCGGGCATGGCGGCACATGCCTGTAGTCCCAGCTACTTGGGAGGCTGAGGCAGCAGGATTGCTTGAGCCCAGGAGTTTGAGGTTGCTGTGAGCTAGGCTGACGCCACGGCACTCACTCTAGCCTGGGCAATAAAGTGAGACTCTGTCTCAAAAAAAAAAAAAAAAAAAAAAAAGAAAATATACTTTTCATGACTTCTATCATTTCAATTTATCAAGGTTTATTTTATGGCCTAGCATGTGGTCTGTCCGTAAGAATGTTCTGTGTGCACTTGAGAAGAATGTGTGTTCTGGCCAGGTGACGTGGCTCACGCCTGTAATCCTAGCACTCTGGGAGGCCAAAGCGGGTGGATTATTCTCGGTCAGGAGTTTGAAACCAGCCTGAGCAAGAGCGAGACCCCGCCTCTTCTATAAATAGAAAGAAATTAATTGGCCAACTAATATATATAGAAAAAGTTAGCAGGGCATGGTGGTGCATGCCTGTAGTCCCAGCTACATGGGAGGCTGAGGCAGAAGGATTGCTTGTGCCCAGGAGTTTGAGGTTGCTGTGAGCTAGGCTGATGCCATGGCACTCACCTAGCCTGGGCAACAAAACGAGACTCTGTCTCAAAATAAATAAATAAATGTGTGTTCTGTTATTGGGCGGAGTGTTCTAGGAATGTCTATGAAGTCTAGTTAGCTTATAATGCTGTTCATAACTTCTGTTTCTTTGTTAATCTCTATTTCTTTCAAATATTATTATTGAAGCAGGCATACTTTTAAACTTCTGATGGAAAATTTCAAACACATATGAAGGAGAGATAATGTACTTACTCATCTCCAGCTTTAACACTTATCAACATTTTACCAATCTTAGTGAATCTATCCTTCCTCACTTTTTTTCTTTTATTTTATTTTTCCTGGAGTATTTTAAAGTACATCCCAGATGTCATATTATTTTAACAGCGAATGCTTCTGCACATGACTCTAAAAGATCAGGATATTTTTTAACCCAGCTCCACCACTGTTATCACACCTAACAAAATCAACAGTAATTCCTCAGTATCTTCTAGTCCCCAGTCCTGTTCAAATGTCCCCAGCTGTCCAGGCACCCTCTTCAAGGCCCCTTCATGTTCTACAGTGGGAAGGGCCCCCAGGAGCTGGACAGCCAGGGCAGGCTGATCAGAGGGGGAGGCTTTGGCCAGGGCGGGGGTGGGGTACAGGTCCTCACAAGCTCCTGTTTGGTCTGTTTCAGGAACAAATGTGGTATCTGGGGATGGCGGTCTGAGAAGATGGAAACTGTTAGCGGCTACGAGGCCAAGGCAGGAGAGGCTAGTGGTGGGGGGCTGGGGGCAGGAGATGAGGCCCAGGAACTCAGCTCCTTCTGCACATCCACCCTGGAGTATGGAGGGAGAGACGGAGTAGCCCTTGGGCCCGGGAAACCCTGAGCAGTGGGGGGAATCGATGGCCCAAGTACCCTGCTGAGTATATGGGGACCACCCACAGCACAGCCCCACCCAGGGAACCCAGATCAAATGAGGAGCATTTTGCCCTGGACCCTGCAACTGTATCTCCTTACTGGTGACTCCCTGGGGTTCAGACCCTGCCACCTCCTCCATTGTGAGGAGCAAGATCTCTTCTGTCTCTGGGGACAGGAGGACTTGGGTCCTGTGCTGGTAAGGCTGAGCGTGGGAACAGGCTCTGAGCCCCCAGCTCCCCATGTCCCCCCACGCCCCCAGGTATACAGTGCCACCAACGTGGAGCTGGTGACACGCACGCGCACGGAGCACCTCTCTGATCAGGACAAGTCGAGGAGCAAAGGTAAACCCAGGTGCGCCTGCCTGCTGCCCGGTCACACTGTGTGGTGGGGTCCCCCTGGTCTGGGGTCAGGGGCCAGAGATTCCCTGGACAAGCTGGGAGGGCTCACTGTTCCCATCTGTCCCCTCTCCCACCCACGAGAGCTTCCCGGGGCAGAGGGCCAGTGGAGCATCTGGGGCAGCAGGGCATGGCCCCACGTGCCCTCATGGGCTCCATCCTCCTCCCAGGCGGGAAGACGCCGCTACAGTCCTTCCTGGGGATGGCCCAGCAGCACTCCTCCCACAGCGGGGTGAGCCGGGGCCAGCCTTGGGGGTGGGGTGAGCAGGGGGGGGGGCGCGGGGGGTGGTGGTGGTGGTGGTGGTGTGAGCCGGGGCCAGCCTGGGGTCCGGAGTGGTGCTAAGTCTGGTCCTGGGGCGCGCCCAGGCCCCTGTGCAGCAGGCAGCCAGCCCCAACAACCCCACAGCCATCTCCCCTGATGAATACTTTGACCCCAACTTCAGCCTGGAGTCGAGGAACATCGGCCGCCCCATTGAGATGTCCAGCAAAGTACAGCGGTGAGGGCTCTGGCTGGGGACTTGCCTCAGGGACGGGGACCCTGCCTGGACCCCCTGGGCCCTGGTCGACTCCTGTCACACACAGGGCCCCGTCGTAGTGAGGGACCTGCTCACTCAGCTGGCTGCTCCCTGGACTCCACCCGCTGAGGCAGGAGCCCAGTCTGTTTCATCCTGGTCCTCGGCACCTGGCAGGGGCTTGGCCCACAGAACTGGCCCCAAGTCTCTGATGCATGAATGAGTGGGTGGCCCCGCCCACCTGCGGTTTTCTATTGAATTTAATGAGCACCTGCTGGGGGCCAGCCTGTGGCAACTTGGGGAGGGCCCATGGGACAGCCCCACAGCACCGCGCCTCCTGCTGTGTGGCCCGAAGGTGTCTTCCCCCAGGGTCTGGTTTCCTCCTCTGTGAAACGAGAACAGTCCCACTTGCCCGCCTGCCTCACGAGGCCCTAACGAGCCACTGTGAGCAGTAACAGCACACAGAGGCCTGCAACGGCCGGGCGCCCCTGGGCCACCCACGTGGATTCTCTCAGCCACCCAGTGGTGGGGCTGGGATTCAGACCCTAGCGGTTCTGCTCTGGGCTGTGCTGGACACGAAAGTGCAGCAGCACGTGCGGTGGTGACCAGCTCTGGGCTGAGGAGGAGGACAGGTCTGTGGCCCAGGCTCGGAGAGAAGCCCACAGCCTGGCCCCTGCCCTCCTCATCCAGACCAGATGTGCGGACACAAAACCATAACGAGCCCCAGTCTGGGCCCAGGGTCCAGGGACAGCTTGGGCCGTAGGGACAGCACACCGGCTCCTGGGGGAGGCAGGCAGGGGCTGCTGAGCAGAGGAGGGTGCTCCCGGCAGGTGGGAGGGTGAGCAGAGAGCCAGAATGGGCAGGCCTGGGTGGGAGGGCCGTCCACAGTTCCTTGGCCCACGCCCTGTGGTTGGCCGGCAGGTTCAAGGCAACACTGTGGCTGAGTGAGCAGCATCCGCTGTCGCTGGGTGACCAGGTGATGCCCATTATTGACCTGATGGCCATCAGCAATGCCCATTTTGCCAAGCTGCGCGACTTCATCACCCTGCGCCTCCCACCAGGCTTCCCTGTCAAGATTGGTGAGAGAGGGGGGCCGGGGCAGTGGAGAACTTGGGGCACGGTGGCCTCCCCTTAGCACGGCCCCCAGGCAGGGGGTGGACACAGCACTGCAGGGGTGCAGCTGCAGGGGTCTCTGTCTGGGTGGTTCAGGCTTGGCTGTCTCCTCTGTGTCCTCGCAGAGATTCCCCTTTTCCACGTGCTCAACGCCCGCATCACCTTCAGCAACCTGTGTGGCTGTGACGAGCCCCTGAGCTCCGTGCGGGTGCCCACCCCCAGCGCTGCCGTCCCAGCTCCAGGTACCCCTGCGGGAGGCAGAGGGAGGCTGCGTGGCTGTCTGGTTGCGGAGCTCAGGTTGAGCGTGGCCCCTTTGCCATCTGCCTAGGGAGCCCTTTCCCGTGTGAGGTGGACCCCATCGTGTTTGAGGTGCCCGAGGGGTACAGCGTGCTGGGCGCAGAGCGCAGCGAGCCCCTTCGAGATGAGGACGATGACCTGCTGCAGTTTGCCATCCAGCAGAGCCTGCTTGAGGCAGGCACAGAGGCAGAGCAGGTGGGACTTGGGCAGGGGTGGGCCGTGGCCCCTGCAGCCACTGGGCAAAGGTGACGGCTCGGCACTCTGGCTATTGTAGGTGACTGTCTGGGAAGCCCTGACCAACACCCGGCCTGGTGCCCACCCTCCTCCCCAAGCCATGGTTTATGAGGAGCAGCTTCAGCTGGAGCGGTGAGGCCCTCGAAGGACCTACTGGGTCCCTGTCGCAGCTGCCCTCTGCCTTGAGCACCCAGCCAGCCCTGGCTGGAGGGGGAGTTGGGTAGCATGGAGGTGCTGGGCCCAGGACCCCATGCCCACTCTAAGGCCACCTCCATCAGTAGTGCTGGCTGCCACCAAAAGTGGCATGAGGGACCAGGGACAGGGCCCTGCCGCATATCTTCTCTCTACCACCCTGTCTTTGTCCTTCAAAGCCACATGCCCAGCCCCTTGGCTTCTGCCCCCAGCCTTGGCGCTCACCGGTCTGCTCTCCCCTCTTGTGCCTTGCCTGCAAGGGCCCTCCAGGAAAGCCTGCGGCTGTCCACGGAGCCTGGGGGCCTGGGAGCCCCTCACGGGACACCCCCAGCCCCTGCCCCCCCAAGCTTTGAGGAGCAGCTTCGCCTGGCCTTGGAGTTGTCCTCACGGGAGCAGGAGGAGCAGGAGCGGAGGGGGCAGCAGGAGGAGGAAGACTTACAGCGGATCCTGCGGCTGTCACTCACAGAACACTGAGCCGCCTGGCCCCTGGGAGGGCTGTCCAGGGCTGCTCCCTCCACCCGCTTTTGTAATTTATTTATTTATAAACTGTCTGCTGCTGAGCTGGGGCCTGGAGCCCCTCGCGTGGGCTTGCAGTGGAGACAAGATGGAAATAAAGACACGGTCAGCAGCAGGCTTGCTCTGCTCAATGGGCTGGAGCCGAGGCACACTTTCCAGTGGGGCACTAAGGGGAGACTCCGTGGGCAACGGCCTCAGACCCGGGTGTGGATCCTGGCTGTGCCCCCTGAGCCTCTGTGAGCCTCAGTTTCTTCAGCTGTGAAAGGAGGAGACCACCCCTATCCCCAGGGTGGTTGGGAGGGTGAAAGGAGCCAACTCAAGTCAGGTGCCCTCACCTGAGCACATGCTCCATGAACATCAAGGGCTGCTCCCTGAGCCTTGTCCCACCTGCTGGAGACCCAGGTTCATCCATCCTGCCACTCCACCTGGCCTCCTGGAACCTGGCCCATGCTCCCGTTGGGGAGGGGGAAATGCCCAGCCTCCGACCTTACGTACAGCCAGCTGGGAAGAACCCCTACCCGCTGTGGCCCCTGCCCTGACTCCAGCATGTTCTATCAGATTCTTTGGGCAGGTCACTTCCCTCCCGTGCAGCTGTGAATCAGGCTCGGCCCTGCCCTGCTCACTCCCAAGGGGTACCTGAGAATCCCTGGTGAGCTTCCCTGGTTACTTCTAAGTCCCGGCCGAGTTTCCCTGAAGCTCTGCGTGTCTCCCAGTGGTTCAAGCAGACGGTGGGAGCAGGAGGCCAACCAGCAAGGAGTAATAAGTTTGGGGTGAGGGCCCCCTGGCTTAAGATCCACTGTGGTTGATCCTCTCTAAGACTTGCGTCGCCAGGCCATGCCTCCCTCCGGCAGAGGGCCCACCTCTGCCGAGCAACAGAACAGTCAAGGCCCCAACAGCTCAGGTGATCTACCTGGGCGGGGCGGGGCGGGGAAGAAGGGGCCGGCCGGAAGGGCCCGGCCAGGAATGAGTGCGGCGGGCGGCTAGGGTGTCTGGGCTCCGCACCTGCGCCCCGCCCCCGGCCTCGCCCCCAGCGCTTGCGGGGCGAGGCGGGCCGAACCGCGGAGCCCCGAGGGGCGGGGCCATCCGCTGCGTGCCGGCTCCACCGGCCCCGCTGGGCGGGTGCCTGGGCCTTTAAGGGCCGCCCCCGAGGAGGTGCCAGGCCCTGGTAGCTCCGCTCTCCTTCCTGGTCCTGCGGAGCCGGACTGTCCGTGGGGCTGTGGCAGGGGGCCGTGCCCTGTGCCCGCCCAAGTGTCCCCGGCCTGGGCCCATGGCCCTGGTCACAGTGAGCCGCTCGCCCCCGGCCAGCGGCCACTCCACGCCTGTGGGGCCCACGGTGAGTCTGGCTTGGCTGTGGTCCTGCCCACGCATCTGGCTGCCGGCCGGGCCTGGGGGAGCGCGCCCTGCCCGCCGGCAGACTCCCCTCGAGCCTGGGTAGTGCGAAGGGGGACCTCAAGTCTTGGGGGGAGGGCGTTGGGGGGATTTTGAGGTTCTCAGGAACTCGGACCAAGGCAGGATCTGGAGCCCTGCGAGCCAGCCCGAGTCTGCGGAGGCCCAAATCCGGGCTGACCCTTCCGCCACCCTCAGCACCCTCCCAGCCCCCCCACACCTGGGCTTGGGCTGGGCTCCCCCAGTGACTCCTGGTGGGGAGCAGTGGGAAGAGGAATCGCATCTGACATCTTTTCTGGCCCCTTTCCCCCGACGGAGGGCAAGGTGATCCCAGGGCCCCCACCCCAGCAGCCCTGCGAGAGGAGAGGAGAGTCCCTGCTCTCACTCTCCCTGGGGGCTGCTTTCTCAGCAGGAGCGGGCGGTGAAGCGGAGAAATCGACTCCAGCGCCGGTGAGCACCTTCCTCCCCAACACAGACACTCCAGCCACTGCCGTTTTGGTTTCGAACTCCTGACCTCGGGCAGTCCGCCCGCCTCGGCCTCCCAGAGAGCTAGGATTACAGGCGTGAGCCACCACGCCTGGCCTTCCACTGCCGTTCTGAACTCCAGGTGTCAAGGACAGAAGGCTCCCTACTGATTCTGTGGGCGAAGCTCCGGGTGGGCCCGGCTGCTGGGTTCAGCTCGTGGCAGCAGGGCTGGCCTGACTGCCTTTGCTTTTTACCTCCCCCCAGTCACTTGGGGCTTCTTCACCCACTTCCCTGGACCCTAGCTCAGGCCAGTGGTCACAAGCCAAAGGGCAGGATGAGATGACAGGGCCTGAGGACGCCTGGGTCCCTAACCAAGTTTACAGCATCTCCTGAGTTAGATAGGTGGGAGGGAAAGGGAGCGCAGCCCCATCCCCCTCAGACAAGAATAGAGGGGCTGGGGCTGGGGGTGCCAGGCTGCTTCCCAGAGTGCTGGAAGCATCGCCAGAGAACTGGTTAGAAATGCAGGCTCAGGCCTCCACTCCAGACCTACTGACTTGGGTGATGGGGCTCAACAGTCCATTTCAACAGGCCCTCCAGGTGACGCTGCTAAGGTTTGAGAACCCGCACCCTAAGGGGTGCGAGGGACATAACGGTTTCCCCACCGCCCTGCCAGGCAGAGCTTTGCAGTGCTCCGTGGGGCTGTCCTGGGACTGCAAGGTGGAGGGGACGATGGTGATGCAGCTGAGGCCAGCCCAGAGCCAGCAGAGGAACCCCTGGGTGAGGAGCAGCCCCATGGGGACCAGACAGACTACGGGCAAGGGCCCCAGAGTCCCCAGAAGCAGGAGCAGAGGCAGCACCTGCATCTCATGGTGGAGTTGCTGAGGCCACAGGACGACATCCTCCTGGTGAGGGGTCCCATCCAGAGCTCACCAAGAGGGGAGTGGCCCCTGAGAGGGTGGGGGAGAGGGTGGAATGGAGCCAGCATGTGTCTGTTTGGGCACCAATGAATGGTGTGAGGGTAAGCACCCTGGGGAGTGTAGGGGTCACCCGAACCCCGAGGACCCTGCAGTTTGAGGTAGAGATGTTTCCACAGGGCCAGGTCATGTTTGCAGGTCTCTGGAGGGCTGAGAGAGAACAGGGAAGGTTTGTTCTGTGTGAGTCAGTAGAGTCCAATCAGGTCCAAGGGTTGGGAATTACACAGAGGTAGGTTTCTGTTAAACCGGCAGGACTTTTCTGATAATGTGAGTTGTCCCTAAGTGGACCCGAGCACAGGGAGGGCTTGCTGAGCACCCACCGGGGGCCCAGGCAGAGGGAAGGAGGACTCCAGCATCCACGTAGGATGGGAGTCCAGGTGGGAGCCCAAGGACTGCTTTTCAAATGCCATAGAGAGAGCTGACTGTGGCCAGAGAGGAAGAACAAGATGAAGTGAGTCTTCCGTAAAGCTGAATTTAGAACAGAAGGACCGAACTCCGTTGTAATATTATGTCCTTAATATTTCTTTGGTGATAAACATTTGAGTGAAATGATGGCAATAGCAAGTGATAGTTTTTACTTTATTTATTTATTTATTTATTATTATTGAAACAGAGTCTCACTCTGTTGCCCCGGTTGGAGTGCCATGGCATCAGCCTTGCTCACAGCAACCTCAAATTCCTGGGCTCAAGCAATCCTCTGCCTCAGGCTCCCAAGTAGCTGGGACTACGGGCATGCGCCACCATGCCTGGCTAATTTTTTCTATATATTTCTAGTTGGCCAAATAATTTGTTTCTATTTTTAGTAGGGACAGGGTCTCGCTCTTGCTCAGGCTGGTCTTGAACTCCTGACCTTGAGCGATCCTCCTGCCTCGGCCTCCCAGAGTGCTGGGATTACAGGGTGAGCCACCACGCCTGGCCAAGTGATAAGAGTTTTTAAAAGACCCTCCTTCCTAGGCAAAAACAAAAAGTAGGCAATCTATGTCAGTCCCATGCCCCCCTTTTAAGAAAGATCTTTTTGAACATTTTGTTGGACCATGAATCCTAAAATTGGGAAGCATGGGAGTGTACCACTGATCCTGGATCTGGAAAGAGGGGGTGGGAAGGGAGGGAGCAGGGGCAGGGCTGTGCTGGGCCTGGGATGTCCAGGTGGAGTGGGGGGAGCAAGGTCCTTGGACCACTGTGACTCTGGGCACATCTTCCCCAGGCAGCCCAGTTGGAGGCAGCTCGGCCACCCCGGCTCCGCTACCTGCTGGTAGTTTCCACACGAGAGCACCCGAGCCAGGATGAGACCGTCCTCCTGGGGGTGGACTTCCCTGACAGCAGGTGGGAGCAGAGAGAAGGAGGGAGGGAGCAAGGCATTGAGGTGCCTGGGGGGACAATGGCTTTCCTTTTGTCCCCTGCCAGCTCCCCCAGCTGTACCCTGGGCCTGGTCTTGCCCCTCTGGAGTGACACCCAGGTGTACTTAGATGGAGATGGGTAAGAAATGGCAACTGGAGAGGGGAGGGACAAGGAGGGGCCAGGAGGGTGGAATGCCAAGTATGACAGATGTGACTCAGGGGCCAGGCACTAGGGACACAATTCTAGGCTGGGAGTCTGGGGCCTGGGGCCTGCTCTCAGCTGCACCTCAGATTCGCTGTGTGGTCCTGGGCAAGTCATCTAACTTCTCTGGGCCTGGACCTCCCACATTTGGCAATCGGGCAGGCTGCCTGTCCCAGAGCCTGGAGTGTGGTTCCACCCAACCTGGTCTCCTGCAGGGGCTTCAGTGTGACATCTGGTGGGCAGAGCCGAATTTTCAAGCCCATCTCCATCCAAACCATGTGGTAAGAGCTCGCTGAGAGTCTCCTCTGGAGGTGGGTGCAGGGCCTGGGCAAGGGCAGCAGGGAAGACAGGGTGACCAGCCTCTCCTCCTGTCCCAGGGCCACGCTCCAAGTGTTGCACCAGGCATGTGAGGCAGCTCTAGGCAGTGGCCTTGTACCCAGTGGCAGTGCCCTCACCTGGGCCAGCTACTACCAGGACAGACTGAACTCTGACCAGAGCTGCCTCAATGAGTGGACGGCCATGGCTGACCTGGAGTCTCTGCGGCCTCCCAGCACCGAACCTGGCCGGTCAGTGCAGGGAGGGGAGGGCCTGGGGGCAAGGGGAGGGGAGGAAAAGGCAGGGGGTGCCGTGGCGGAGAGGAAAGGGCCTCTTGACTGAGGGATGTGCTCCCAGGCCCTCAGAACAGGAGCAGATGGAGCAGGCAATCCGGGCCGAGCTGTGGGAAGTGCTGGATACCAGCGACCTGGAGAGCGTCACTTCCAAAGAGGTGGGCTTGGTGCTGAGGGGCCGGGGCCCCTCCTCCAGGCCTGAGCCATTCCTCACGCCTTGGCTCGGCCCAGTCTGTGTAGATGGGACAGGGAGCCATCCTAAGGGGCCCAGCGGGAAGGTGGGGGGTTAGGAGCCTGGGGAGCCGCCTGAGCCTCTCCTCCCCTTGGGCTCTGCCCACAGATCCGCCAGGCCCTGGAGCTGCGCCTGGGGTGTCCCCTCCAGCAGTATCGAGACTTCATCGACAACCAGATGCTGCTGCTCATGGCGCAGCAAGACCGTGCCTCCCGCATCTTCCCGCACCTCTACCTGGTGAGCTGCAGGCTGAGCAGGGGGCTGTGTGGACCGTTACAGCTGGGGGAGAGGGTGAGTGGGGGGCCAAGAGGCAGGGAGGGAGGGAGAACTGTGCTTCCCTCTCCACAGGGCTCAGAGTGGAACGCGGCCAACCTGGAGGAGCTGCAGAGAAACAGGTAGCAGTGAGGGCCCCTGGGTCGCCCCTGGGGATGTCACCCTTGCGTGGGCTCTCAGGCCAGGACAGGACAGTAACCCTGCTGCCCCGCTGGCCAGGCCTCTGCCCACTCTTCCGCCCGCCCCACGCAAGTGTGGAAACGGCCCGACCATGGCGCGAGGAGCAGCAGCAGGGCCCACTGCCGGGACTGCCTTTTCCAAGCAGAGAAAGACTGTCTCCACCTAGTCCTGTCTTGGGAGAAGGAACTGCTCTTCTCCCAGTGGGGACCTGACTTCCTGCTGCGATAGGTTCCTGTCATTTGCCCACCATGGGCTTCTGGGAGACCTGTCATTGTCAGTCCCTGTCATCCCACTGCTGCAGATCCACCCACTTTCACCTTAGTACAAAAACCGTTCTCTAACTAGTTTCCGAGAGTAATAGAAGGGTCGTGCTGCAGTTGCCCTCAGCTCTCTGGGTGAGGTGGGGAAACTCAAGCCTAGCAAGGTAGAGAGGTGTACTCAAGGTCACAGTCATCTGACAGCTGGGTCAGTTCTCTTCCCACCATAACTGCTGCCTCCACCTGACTGGAAACTAAGCACCAAACGAGAGGCCCAGGGGCATGCTGCCCCTGCCCACATCAGCCTGGCCTTGGGCCTTCTGGGACAGGGTCAGCCACATCTTGAACATGGCCCGGGAGATTGACAACTTCTACCCAGAGCGCTTCACCTACCACAACGTGCGCCTCTGGGATGAGGAGTCAGCCCAGCTGCTGCCCCACTGGAAGGAGACTCACCGCTTCATCGAAGCTGCCAGGTCAGGCTCCGCCCGGCTCCTGCTGCCTGCCCAGTCCTGTGGGCGCCCTGGCCCCACTCCCCGACTCGGCTCCTCCTGCCCACTCTGCCGTCAGCTCTGTGACCCTCCCAGCCCACAGTGTCCGTACTTCCTGTCCCCCTGCTCTCGGTCATAAGCCCCTCACTGTGAGGGAGGGGTGGGGAGCTGAGCACGTCCCGCCTCCACAGGGCGCAGGGCACCCGGGTGCTAGTCCACTGCAAGATGGGCGTCAGCCGCTCGGCTGCCACGGTGCTGGCCTACGCCATGAAGCAGTACGGCTGGAGCCTGGAGCAGGCGCTGCACCATGTGCAGGAGCTACGGCCCATCGCCCGCCCCAACCCTGGCTTCCTGCGCCAGCTGCAGACCTACCAGGGCATCCTGACTGCCAGGTACGGAGCGTGGAGGAAGCAGGAGGGGGAGGGTGTGTGTATGCTGTGGGCAGCTGCTGGGTCACTCAAAGCTGACTCAGGGCCACCTCCTCACAGCCGCCAGAGCCACATCTGGGAGCTGAAAGTGGGTAGGGTCTCCCCAGAGGAGCCCCTGACCCCCGAAGTCTCTACACCATCCCCACCTCTACCGCCAGAACCGGGGGGCGGTGGGGAGGTAAAGGCCGTGGGCTTGGAGAAGAGCCAGGCAGCCCCGAAAGAAGAGTCTGGGCCAAGGCCCCGCATCAACCTCCGAGGGGTCATGAGGTCCATCAGTCTCCTGGAGCTCTCCCCGGAGCTGGAAAGTGTCTCAGAGGCTGGTGACCTGCCAGAGGTGAGGCTGTGGCAGGGACCGTGAGGGAGGAGGGGGAGAGGACTGGCGCTTGGCTTTAGGCCCTGAGTAAAGGGATACCTGGGTTCAGTCTGAGCCCCCATGCGAGGTCTCCTGAGAGGTCAGGCCCCCTGGAGGCACAGTCCGTGCCTCCTCCACAGCCTGCTCGATACCTCTCAGCAAAGGGAGCACCTTACCAGGCTGGGAGCTCCACAGCCTACTGGCAAGGGTTTCTGCCGTCGGTGGGGTAGTTGAGATGATCTCTGAGCCCCTCCCTGACCTGAGAAGCAGCAGGCAAAGGATGCAGGGCTGGGGTGGGTCTCAGCACTCACACTGCCCAAGTGCTGACTGAGTAAGTGAGCACCCTCCGCGCTAAGTGCTACAGGCCACAAGTCTAAGGCCTGAAGCTGGCCCCTGCGTTAGGAAGCCAGACTCCAGGCCAAAGGTGGGACATTTGAAGCAGCTTCCTGGGGCAGCATTGGGTGTGGAAGGACAGGGAGGCGTGGAGGGTTGATGGATGGCTATGGGTGTTGACAAGGCAGAGGGTCCTCACGCAGCAGCTGGACACATGCGTGCGTACAGCCCAGTTCAGGGGCTGGCACCAGGTGTTTCCACTGTGGCTCACTGGGCAGGCCACACAAAGGCAGAGGGGGAAAAGGAGCAGGGGGCCAGAGAGGCCCAGGCCTGTAGCGAGTGGCAGGTGCAGGAGGGCTGAGGAGGGCTTCTGGGGGCCAGAGGGAAGCCAGGCAGGTAAGGGTCAAGGAGCAGGGGCAGTGGAGCTGGAGCACCGTCTTCCCTCCCCAGGCAGTGTGGCCTGCGAGCAGCTGAGTTTTCCTGTGTGCATTCCCCAAACACTCTGCACCTGCCCTTTTCCTGGCTCTGCCCTGGAAGACTCCTGCACAGCTCTTCTTCCTTTTACGTTCGCCCATGCAGGTTTTCTCTTCCCGGGAGTCTTCAGACGAAGAGCCTCCGCAGCCCTTCCCTCAGCTCTCAAGGGCCAAGAGAGGCCAGAGGCTCTGCCAGGGACCTTGGCCTGCCCTGAAGTCCCGCCAGTCTGTGGTTGCCCTCCAGAGCGCTGCCCTGGTGGCCAGCCGGACCCGAGCATTCCAGCAGCAGGGGCAAGAGCAGGGCCAGGGGCAAGAAGGAGAAGCTGGTGTTCCCTCCGCACCCAGGCTCCGGAAGGTGGTGAGGCAGGCCAGCGTGGATGACAGCAGAGAGGGGGGTGAGGCCTGAGCTCTCACATGCTCATGTCCCCCTAGACACTAAATGCAGGATCCACAGCTCCTAGGAGGAACACCCTCACCCCTGTCGCCCATACACACTGCTCCTAGCTCCTCCCCAGGAGTCCCCACACCCGTCACTACAGCTTCACCTCCTACAGCCTTAAGTCTCAGACCCACGTCCACCTTTCCAAGGGCTCAAAACTTTATAATTGGGATGTGGTAGAGACTGAAGGTGCCTTTGGGGGCTAGCACCCTACTTCCATTTTCAACTCTCCCTAAGATACTCACCTGTAGCCACGGAATAAAAACAGCTGCCCAGTGGGGAAAGGCTCTTGCCTCCTCGCAACTCCTCACTTCACTCCCGGAGCCAGCCAGGCCAGAGGCGGACGGGAACCTCAGTCCCCAGCCCTGGGTGGCCTGAGGAGGCTGGCAGGCCACCTCCCGCACCCACCTCACAACTGGCCGGAGTCTTCTGCCACTACCCAGCGCTTCCACAACACCGCACTGGGTTACGGGGCATCAGGCCAAAGAGAACTGTCTTTCTGTACTTGGTGGCCTCTGGCCGGTTTTTCATAGTCTTAATAGTATCTGGCTTTGTACTGAGAAATAAAAAACATTTTCTTATCATTTTCAATTTTATAATAAAGCCATCTGTTTTTCCATCAGATCTTTCTCTGTTTATGTGAGGAGTTTGGTCTTTCCTCATTCCTGACATTTTCTTCACAATTCCCAAGTGTCTCCGACAGACCTGTTTGGGGGAGTGGCCTTTTTGGGGGTGGGGTGGGAGGAAGAATGGGGAAGACAAGGGGAGGCCAGTGCTATCTCCTTCATCTCCTAGGGCTGAGCCTGGGTAAACGGCAGCTGCCCACACCCCCTCAGGAGGGGCGGGCAGGGGAGCAAGTCCACACCAGGCAGTAGGCGTGTGGCTCTGCTGGGACAGCTGAAGGGAGTTACCCAAGAGGAAGTGAAAACTGCTGCCCTAGATAAGACCAAGCCTGTTCCAGAAGCTAAGACTCCTTTTAGACACTTGGTGCTAGCTAGTTCTTGAGCATATCTTTGGTCCCAAGAATCCTGCTGTAATGCAAGAGAGCCCAACTTTCCAAGCCAGCAGTCGCTGCCTGGGAAGAAATACCTTGACCCTTCCTATCCTGCCCAGGGGTTCCTTCTGCTCAACTTTGGTGTTCAAGGAGAGTTAGTGGTGCCATCATTGTCACTGCTACCCCCTCTTCCCAAAGTCATTCTCTCTGCCCTATGACACACTACACTGCTTTGAGGGAAGAGGTGGTACCCAACACCTTCACTCAAAGCAGGCCTCAGAGGTAGGAGCCAGCACCAGACATCCTCATTTGAGACTTCATGCCCAGTTGTAAGAATGAATCTCAGCCAGACCCTAGAGGGACTCCCAAGCACTGCTGTAACTCTAAAGTGCTGAGGGGCAGGAGACTTGGGTTCTAGCCATGACTTCACCACTTATAAGTTACTTAAGGCGGGGCGCGGTGGCTCACGCCTGTAATCCTAGCACTCTGGAAGGCCAAGGCAGGCAGATTGCCTCAAGCAGGAGTTCAAAACCAGCTTGAGCAAGAGTGAGACCCTGTCTCTACTATAAATAGAAAGAAAGTAATTGGCCAACTAATATATATAGAAAAAAATTAGCCGGGCATGGTAGCATATGCCTGTAGTCCCAGCTACTTGGGAGGCTGAGGCAGAAGGATTGCTTGAGCCCAGGAGACTGAGGTTGCTGTGAGCTAGGCTGGCGCCACGGCACTCGCTCTAGCCTGGGCAACAAAGTGAGACTCTGTCTCAAAAAAAAAAAAAGTTACTTCACCTTGAATCTTTCTTTCTGTAAAACAAAAGCATTAGACCAGGAAATCCTTAACTACCCCTCCTCACTTTGATATATCTTTTAACAATACATGTCATCTATACATTGCTGGAATTCAGCCTCTACGTACTCTCCACAAGAGGAATTATTTGCACCTATCTGGGTGGCATACCTAGGGTCACAAGGTGGGTGGGATAAAGGGAATCTAGTTCTGATACCTGATCCACCCTGCTGAGAAAACACTGAGGGCTGTACCCCAGGATGCACTCCTGCAGCCAACCAGGAGTCTCACCTAGACTGTCCTTTCAGTTGTCCTAGGCTAGGGCTGTGAGTGGGTGGGAGTGACAGTGTCAGGAGGGAAGCCAAGGCCAAGCCCTACCTTGCCCTCCTGCAGCCCATGCAGCTTGAAAGGCAGGGTCCAATCATGAACTCAGAATTTAAGGCCAACTAGAATCCAGGAGGACTCTGAAAAGTTAGAGTTCGGCAAGCAGGGAAACAAAGACTGGAGGGGAAACTATAGTGGCTCATGCCTATAATCCTAGCACTTTGGGAGCCCGGGGCTGGAGGATCACCTGAGGCCAGGAGTTCAAGAACAGCCTGAGCAACATTGTGAGGCCTCATCTTTACAAAAATAAAATAGAAAAATTAGCCAGGTATGGTGGTACACACCTGTAGTCCCAGCTACTCGAGAGGCTGAGGCAGGAGGATCACTTGAGCCCAGGAGTCTGAGATTACACTCCAGCCTGGGCAACAGTGAGACCTTGTCTCTAAAAAAGTAAAGATTTGTCTCATTTAAAAAATAATGACAGGCCAGGCGCAGTGGGTCACGCTAGTAATCCTAGCACTCTGGGAAGCCAAGGTGGGAGGATCACTCAAGGTCAGGAGTTCCAAACCAGTCTGTGCAAGAGTGAGACCCCATCTCTACAAAAAACAGAAAGAAATTAATCAGTCAACTAAAAATATATAGAAAAAAATGAGCCAGGCATGGTGGCGCATGCCTGTAGTTCCAGCTACTTGGGAGGCTGAGGCAGAAGGATTGCTTTAGCCCAGGAGTCTGAGGTTGCTGTGAGCTAGGATGACACCATGGCACTCTAGCCTGGGCAAGAGAGTGAGACTCTGTCTCAAAAAATAAATAACAGGCCGGGCACAGTGGCTCACGCCTGTAATCCTAGCACTCTGGGAGGCCGAGGCGGGAGGATTGCTCAAGGTCAGGAGTTCAAAACCAACCTGAGCAAGAGTGAGACTCTGTCTCTACTATAAATAGAAAGAAATTAATTGGCCAACTAATATATAGAAAAAATGAGCCGGGCATAGTGGCGCATGCCTGTAGTCCCAGCTACTTGGGAGGCTGAGGCAGGAGAATTGCTTGAGCCCAGGAGACTAAGGTTGCTGTGAGCTAGGCTGATGCCATGGCACTCACTTTAGCCTGGGCAACAAAGTGAGACTCTGTCTCAAAAAATAAATAAATAAATAACATATTTTTCAATGATAGGCTGTCATGACAAATAAATAAATGAATAAAAACCACACACATTCCATTTTATGGAAACCACCATTTATTTAAGGGGTCATTTATTAATGAACTTTTAAGTTGTTTATGGGTTTTTTTTGTTTTGTTTTGTTTTTTTGAGACAGAGTCTCGCTTTGTTGCCCAGGCTAGAGTGAGTGCCGTTGCGTTGTTTATGGTTTTTTCCCTCGATTCCAAGTAATGCCTCATTAAGTACCCTTGTATATATTTTCTTGTGCAAACATGACCACTAAATCTGTACAACATATTTCTATAATTGCTGAAGGAAAGGCTATGTGGATTTTATTTCAGCATATTATGGGGGTACAAATGTTAAGGTTACGTATATTGCCCATGCCCCTCCTGTGCATTTTTAATTTTGACAGGCATCACCTAATTTCTTTCCAAGAAGTTGCACAATTTACAGTGAATGGGAATGCCTATCTTCTTAAAGTGCTGTCCAGCCTATGCTAACACCTTGCAACACTCGCAGAGGAAAGGGCAGGCATTAGTTATCTCAGAGAAGTAACTAATGAGCCTCTAACAGAATCTGAATCAGATTCTAGGTTTCTAGATTCTCAGTCCAGAAGCCTAACTCGGGAGTGGAGAAGGTAGTTCCTAGGCAACTCACTGATTTCACAGTTCTGCCCAAGGCGAGCCCTGGGTCCAGAAGTGCTAGGAACTCCCTGGCAGGGAGGGTCAGGATGACCCCTGCTTCTGGAGTTCCCATTCAACTCCCACGTGATACAGCAGCCTTTAGCAACGGGAGCGGTCGCCCTGCCCAGCCTTGGAACACCAGCTGCGTCGAGGAGCCTGAGTTTCTGGCACAGCCTGTCCATCCCGGGCCGGCTCCCACTGTCAGAACGTTCTCCCACTGTTCTCCCACCCAAGGCTGAGGGGGAAACTCGGGCGCCGCCGCCCTCTACCCCAATCAAGGCAGCCCCTCGTTAGGCTAAGTTTTCAAACGGCAATGTCAAACGCGCTGAAGAGACCGGACTCCGCCCCTTTACCCTGCATCCCAGACACCTCAGAGCCTCAGCTGTCCAGAGAAGCTACCTTTCAGCCCTCCGCAGGCTCTCCTACGCGTGCAGTGCGGGGGCCGGGAAACTTGGCTTGCCTAAATCGACTGCGACGTTCGGGCGCCATCTTGCGTCTGTTCCCCTGGCCGCCAGGAACAACATGGAAACCACATTTCCCAGCGTGCCTCGCGCTTCTGCGCAGGCGCAAAGAGCTTCCTCTAGTTTCCATGGGAACCTGGACCCCCAGAGTCCCGGACCGTTGACTCAGTGGAGCAAGAAAGTGTTGCTTCTTCCTGAGGTGCGCTGGAGCTGGGACAGGCTCTGCAAACGGTTGAGAGGGCAAAGTAGGGGGTTTGAGGGGAGGAAGCCAGGCCGGCCTTGCCTCCTGGGACCAGCGTTTCCAAATTCTCCGGGGCGTCCGGGCGTCCGCGTGCTCCTGAGGCCTCGGCGTTCTGAGGCGAAGGGGCTGAGGGAGGCCCGGGTCCGCAAGGCCAGCGTCCGGCTGTGGCCCGCGCAGCTCCTCTCGGCCTGCCAAGGGCCTGCGCACCGCCCACCGGTACACCTGGGACGTGGGCCAGGCGCTGGCAGCCTCTGGGATGGCTGGTGCCACGGGTGAACGTGGTGGTAGAGCGTCGGGCAGGACAACGAGCGCACCCAGGGCTGGATCTCTCTCTGTCTCTGCCTCTAATGGATTTGGGACCCAGGGTGGCTTCCAGCCCCTGTGGGGTGCAGCTCTCCCTTCTGTAAAATGAGGCTTGGACAGGAATTCTAGTGGCTTTGCAATTCTGTTGCACAGCAGCCCCCGGGTCTGTGTGACCTGGAGCAGCGGTCCCCAACCTTTTTGGCACCAGGGAGCTGTTTCAGGGAAGACAATTTTTCCACGGATGGGGCAGGGCAGGGGGAGTGGAGGGAGGCGGAGCTCAGGCGGTGATGCTAGCGATGGGGAGCAGCTGTGAATACATTGGACTGCCCCCTCTTGCTGTGCGCCCCCTCCAAGTTTCACGGAGGACAGTTTTTCCACGGACTGGGGTGGGGCGGGCAGGGGGCAGAGGAGCCCTGCAGCCTTGTCCCTAATAGGCTATGGACTGGTCTGTGGGGATTGGGGACCGCAGACCCAGAGGACAAGTTCCTTTATCTCTCTGAGCCTGAGTTTCCTTCTCTGTAAAATAAGGTCGAAGCATGTGCTCCCTAAGGTCTCTTCTAGCGCTGTGGTATTTTACGTACAGCTGGGTTCATTGCCCCTAGTTGCACACCAAGTGAAAGAAGAAAGAAAAGGAGCTGGGATGGTTTGAGCAAGAATCTCAGCTTGGGGTCTAGAGTCAGAGAAACTTGAGTTTGTGACTTTGGGCAAAGTTATTACATTTCTCGAGCCTCAGTTTCCTCATTTGCAAAATTAAGGATAGTACCACCTCAGGTTTTTGAGGATTAAATGAGATAATGCATGTAAGGTTTTAGCCCGGGGCCTGCACATAGTAAGTGCCATTCCAAGTTCCAGCTTTCATTTCTGATAATTTTTAAAACATTCCTTAGCCTTTTTCTAATTTTTGAAGTCACTGCCTTTATTTCTGGGTAAATACATTCTCCAAAGCAGGATGGTTTTATAGGCTGATTTTGATGGTGAAGCCAGTCTTCTCATCCAAGGTTGTATACTCACAGCCAGTGTCTCACCTCCCTTTAGCTGTAGTGTGGGTTATATCATTATTGCACAGCGTCTACAAGGCCCAGCACCACATGGTAGGATAGATACTCTCCCTTCCTTAAGATTCATAGGATGTGGGAGGCTGAGGCAGCAGGATCGCTTGAGCCCAGGAGTTTGACGTTGCTGTGAGCTAGGCTGACGCCACGGCACTCACTCTAGCCTGGGCAACAAAGTGAGACTCTGTCTCAAAAAAAAAAAAAGATTCATAGGATGTGAGCACCTATACGTTATGATGCAAAAACAGCTAAATATTGAACAATAATATATTTACATAAGACTGGATGGACATATGATTATAAAGAATACCCAAGAATTCTATGCTGCTTGCATTGAGTTCAAGCTTTGTGTTAACTGGGAACATCCTAATAAGGAGTTTTTAGTTAGTGATAAAAATGTATTTGTTATTTTTTTTAAAAAATCTGGGCACTGGCCGGGCGCGGTGGCTCACGCCTGTAATCCTAGCTCTCTGGGAGGCCGAGGTGGGCGGATCGTTTGAGCTCAGGAGTTCGAGACCAGCCTGAGCAAGAGCGAGACCCCATCTCTACTATAAATAGAAAGAAATTAATTGGCCAACTAATATATATAGAAAAAAAAAAATTAGCCGGGCATGGTGGCGCATGCCTGTAGTCCCAGCTACTCGGGAGGCTGAGGCAGAAGGATTGCTTGAGCCCAGGAGTTTGGGGTTGCTGTGAGCTAGGCTGATGCCACGGCACTCACTCTAGCCTGGGCAACAAAGTGAGACTCTGTCTCAAAAAAAAAAAAAAAAAAAAAAAAAAAATCTGGGCACTCAGTTTCGCAAACGAGTCTTCATCCAAAAGCATCTTTATGTGAAAGCTGTATTCCATGAGCATTTTTTGAGCACCTGTTATTACATGGAACTGTGTGGGGTGCTATGAGGGATATGAAGATGTATAAGACAAACTTCGGCCTCAGGAAACATAGAGTCTAGTAGAGAAGATCAATTATGCATACAAAACACATGTAATTCAAGTAGAAAGTGATATGTCATAAGAGAGGTCCAGGTAACTGTGCTGTGAAGATTCAGAGGCAGGAGAGACCACTACTGAGTCACCATATAATGAGAGAAGCAAGGAGAAAACACCATTTGAACCTCCTAAAGCATGTGGGAAATGTGGCTATGCCAAGAAGTAGGGAGAAGATGTTCTGGACACTCTTTCCACAGCCTTGAGATACATGGAGAAGAAGTGTCTGTAGCCCTGATTAGATGATGAGCTCCTAGATGACAGGGACTGGGTTTTGGTCAGTGTTTTCCTCCCCTACTTGGCACCTGGTTGGCCAATATTAGTGAATATTAGTGGTAAATACTAGTGAACGAATAGGAGCTATGAGTTTCCTACAAAGAGTAACTGAGGTGTGATCTCTGTATTACCCTGAGATCCTTTTATTAGACTTGCATGCCCTCTTACAGCCACTCTTCTAGGAAAAGAATGTGAATAGGCAGATAATTGTGGTACAAGGGCCATACTGTTGGCATATTTTACACGGTACTAGCCAACTGAGAGCCCAGTGAACAAGGTCTCATAAATGGACAGGAGGGTTTGCAAGCCTCTTTCCCTGGAACTGAGAGGAAAAACCATGAGGGGAGGAAACAGAAGCATAGGATTCGGAGGTAAGTTTGAGGACCAGTGATGGATATTCTTTTGGCTCTTATGTTCATTCTTGGCTCTTTTTTTTCTATGGCCCACTCCTCCCCAGGGACATTGTTTTTCACCTGTGACCCACCTGGGAGTGGGAAACTATGTCTACCATACCAATAGGTTGCCAAGGCATGCATCCACTACAAAGGATTGAAGCTGGGTTCAGCAGTACCATCTTTAGGCTGACTTCTGGGGCCCTGCCCTTCTCCAGTCCTTCCCAGTGCCAAATCTGTGCCAGGTGCTAGCTCTGAAGTACACCCTGAGACAGGAGTCTGATGACCCATGGAGGGGAGAAGCACCTCAGGACCTGGGATGGAGGTGTCTCTCTTGAAGAGGGCACAAGAGAAGGTTGAAAGGAGAATGGCTTGAGGACAGGGAAAATCCTTCTAAGTCCTATGTAACCCATCAAGGGTCTAGATTCCTCCTGGAATCCTCTGTTGCTCAGAGAGTGCAGTTATCCTCAGAACAAGGAAGCTGGGGAGAGGTTAAACAGGTGTAATCAGAGAGGTTTGGGGCACAACTGACTGCCTTTTTTGTCCCTAGATATGGGACAGTACAGGACTTCTGGGAGCCACAAACACCCCTTTTCCTGGAGATGCAACCCAGGGTGACCTATTACACCGTCCTGGCAGCTTATGCTTTCATGCCAGAGCCCTGCTCTTCCTCTTCATCCTGCTCCCCAAGTTGGCTCCCACTCCATGGCTGCAGGTAAGTAAGTGCCTGTGGGGTGCATCAGGAATCTTTGTTGCTGAGTGCTGTGTAAAGCCTTAGTAACTACAGGCCTGGTACTTGAGAGGAGGTTATAACAGCTCAGTGCTTAACATATAGGCCTATATCAGCCTACTTCAGGGGCATTATGGTCCTTTACAAAGCACTGTCACTTACTTGTGATCTCACTTTATCTTAACAACAGCTAGAAGGTCTTGTATTACAACTTTGATTTTCCATGTTAGGGGTCTGAGTTCTTAGGTTGTAGGTCAAAGACCTAAGTGATGGCACTGAAACCAGTGATCTTTCCACTGCATCTGTTATCACCAAAGGGATGCCATCGGCCTACTGGTGAAGCCATGGTCCTAGACTAACCTGAAAGTCGACCAAGACTCTCCTTCTTTCCCATTCAGCTAGTATTTCCTGCCCATTTTCCTGTTTTCCATCCCAGCCTAGCTTCTCCATGTTGGACACATGGTTGATCAGTCTCTTACTGTCATGTCCTCACTAGATGCTGGCTGTTTTCATGGTAGCAGGTCCCATGAGAGAGATAGTACTCCTCCCCTTGATTCTGCCAGGGTTGCCTTCTCTCAGGTAGGTACCCTGGACAGCTGGGATACTAGGGTATTCTGTATCTGGGCTAGAGAACCAGGAATAGGAAAGCTGCTCCCCCACTGGGTGGGGAGGGAAGTTAGCAAAAGTTTGCCTGGTAGGATTGGCCTGGGTAGTAATGCCACACCCCACCCCATTGGCACCCCTGGCAGCATCTCAGTGAACCTCAGAGGTAACGATGGGGAGGTGAGTATGGCAGGGAAAGAAACAAGGTGCAAACTCAGGCTAAGGCAGGGTCCTACATGCTGGCCTAACTCAAGCTAGAGACACTTATGGGGATGGTGGATGGGTTTGGGTGAATGAAGATGCTCCTAGAGGCTAGGGTGGGGAGAGGGACTGGTTATATGCATCCTACATAATTACCTTCGTATGGACTTAGAAGGCTTGCAACTGGGCAGGTTTGCTCAAAACAGCAGCTGCCTGTCTCTGCAGGCAGCACACACTGCTGTGCAGATCATGTCTTGGTTTGGCAGACTGACTCCCATCCTAGGAAGCTCCTCAAAAGACCTTCTCCACACCCTCCATCCTCACCAGTGGCTCAGCAAGATGTCTCCTCCAGTTCTGTTCTCAGTCTGAAGGTCTCATCATTCCAAATATTCCTATGCTAGGCTGAACTCTGTCTCCTGAGAATGTCCTTACTCCTCCCAACTTAAAGCTCTTATTTTCAACATAGAAATGGGAAATTGGGAGGGAGGCTGAGTTAGGGATAGAGTAAGTGCTTTTAGGACAACAGATGGAATTATTTTGGGGTCAGTGGGATGCCTGAGCTGGTAAGCAGTGATCTCCCTACGCAAGTACTTCTGAGTATCCCGTGTAGTGGGTGGAGTGGAACTGGCCTACAGCCAGGCCTACGTCCTGTTGTTGCAGCAAGATCTGCAGGTGGTCCCCACTGGCCCACCCCACCATTCTGCTCTAGCATCACTCTCCACCTCAGCTGTGTCCATTCATCTCTTCCCTCTTTCCTTCCTCCCCTCCCTCTAGGCAGTGCCAGCAATGGCCACTAAGCACAAAGACAAATACCCTTGCCTGGCCCAACCACTCTTGAGCTTCCTAAGAGTGCACGCCTGACCTCATGCTGTAGGACTTGTGCTCCTTGGCAGATACCTCTGATTCCTCTCCTCTTAAAAAGAAAAAAGGACTCAGATAAGAGAGGAAGTTAGGGCAAGAAGACTTGGAACTATGTGGATGCTAGATGTAAAGGAACTAAGTTGAAGGAATGCTACTAGAGAAGAACTGAAGGCACCAGGAGCCTGGGGGAGCTGTAAGAGCCTGTTGGTCCCTGGGAATGGTTTATAGGGCCAGGTGAGGCCGGTCTGATGGAGAAACTGTCCTTGGAAGGAGAATTCTATTTCTGGTTGGAGTCCTGTTTGAGTCTGCGGGACTGTGAAGGATCCATTTGACCAGAAGGCTAGTTTAAAATTAAACTCATTCTAGAGTGTCGTGGCATCAGCCTAGCTCACAGCAACCTCAAATTCCTGGGCTCAAGCAATCCTCCTGCCTCAGCCTCCTGAGGAGCTGGGACTAAAGGCATGTGCCACCATGCCCAGCTAATATTTTTTCTATATATTTTTTTTAGTTGTCCAGCTAATTTCTTCCTATTTTTAGTGGAGATGGGGTATTACTCTTGGTCAGGCTGGTCTCAAACTCCTGAGCTCAAACGATCCACCTGCCTCGGCCTCCCAGAGTGCTAGGATTACAGGTGTGAGCCACCACGCCCGGCCTCATTCTTTTTTCATAGAGTTCATTTCTGAGTCTTGAGCTCCAAACCAGCCCCTCCTACTGACTTTTCCATTTCCTCTATTCTCCTACAGCCTATTACCGCTAGTCTCCTACACCCAGACATAAACTGCAGGGTGATAACTCTGACTTTCCATACTTAATCAATTATTAAATTCTGAAAGTCCTTCACAAAACAGTTGCCTTTCGTTCTCACTTCCTCCACTTAGCGAAAGTGCCTGTTCCCATGCCTCAACTACTATAATCGCTTTCCAGCTAGTCGTGTCCTTCAGTCTGTCCAGAGCATCATGATTCATCTTTCAGAAGTAATCCATCACTTCATATATGATACTTTTATATTCAGTGCCTTCAGTAATGCTCTCCATTGCCTACCAAGTGCAGTACGGACTCTGTTCTTTGGCTCAGGGCCTTTCCCAACCTGGCACCAACCTACCTTTATCTCCCAGAACATCCTAGTATGTACCTTTCACTCTGATCAAACTAGACTGCTGACTATCCCTTGAAAACACTTTGCCCACCTCTTCACCTTTCCTCATGCTATACTTTCTATCTGGGAGTGCCCCCTCTCCATTTAAAAATTATTTATTGAGCACTTTCTTTTTATTTTGAAAAATTTCAGACCTACAGAGAAATTGAAACAATGTACAATGAATACCCTTATATCATACATCTAGATTCCACCAGTTGTTATTGCCATATTTCTTTCTTTTCTCTCTCTTATTTTCTGGACCCATTGAAAATAAGCTGCAGCCATTATTATACTTCACCCCTAAATATTTTGGTTTGTAGATCCTAAAAATAAGGACATTATCCTATCTAACCACAATATCCTTTTTTTAAAAAAATTGAGCCGGGCGCGGTGGCTCACGCCTGTAATCCTAGCACTCTGGGAGGCCGAGGCGGGCGGATTGCTCAAGGTCAGGAGTTCAAAACCAGCCTGAGCGAGACCCTGTCTCTACTATAAAAATAGAAAGAAATTAATTGGCCAACTAATATATATATATAAAAAAAAAATTAGCCGGGCATGGTGGCGCATGCCTGTAGTCCCAGCTACTCGGGAGGCTGAGGCAGCAGGATTGCTCGAGTCCAGGAGTTTGAGGTTGCTGTGAGCTAGGCTGACGCCACGGCACTCACTCTAGCCTGGGCAACAAAGCGAGACTCTGTCTCAAAAAAAAAAAAATAAATAAATAAATAAATAAAAAATAAAAAAATTGATAAAATATACATAACATAAAATTTACTATTTTAATCATTTTAACATGTGTAATTGTGGCATTAAATACATTCACAATGTTAAGCAACCATTACCACTACCCATTTTCAGAACTTTTTCATCATCACAAACAGAAACTCTGTACCCATTAAACTATAACTCCCCATTCCCCTCTGATAACCTTTATTCTACTTTCTATCTCTGTGAATTTGCCTCTTCTGGTTACCTCATATAAGTTGAAACATACATTATTTGTCCTTTTGTGTGTGGCTTATTTCACTTAGCATAATGTTTTCAGGGTTCATCCATGTTGTAGCATGTATCAGAATTTCATTCCTTTTTAAGGCTGAATAATATTTCCTTCTATAGATATCCTGCATTTTGTTTATCCATTTATCTATTGATAGATATTTGGATTGTTTTAACCTTTGGCTGTTGTGAATAATTCTGCCATGAACATTGGTTTACAAGTATCTGTTTGAGTCACTGCTTTCAATTCCTAAGAATGGAATTGCTGGGTTATATGGTAACTCTATGTTTAACTTTCTTAGGAACTGCCAAACTGTTTTCCGTAATGACCAAGAAATAATAATGCAATGTTATTATCTAGACTACAGACCGTAATTACATTTCTCTGAATATCCCTAGATTTTCCATTACAGCTATAAAAAAAATTTGATTCAGGATCAAATCTGGGATCACTGATTGCATTTGGTTTTCATGTTTCTTGATTCTTCTTGCCTTTTTGGATCTCATGATGCTGGCATTTTTGAAGAATCCAATCTAGTTGTCTTGTAGAATATCCCTCAGTTTGGGTCTGTTTGAATGTTTCCTTACAATTAGATTCACTTTAAGCCTTTTTGGAAGAATACTACATAATACTACAAGAATACTACATAAGAATAATGTATAACATGTTCTCCCTGTTTGTTGCATTATTTTAGTCATATAATGTTGCTTTATTCATTTGCTGGTAACACTGAGTTTATTTACTTGTTTAAAATAGTACCTGCAAGATCTCTTCATTGTCAAAGAACTCTTTTCCCTTTATAATCATAACTAATCTGTTGGGTGGTAAGTTGAGACCATGTGAATGTCCTGTTCCCCATAATTCAATCAACCAGCGGTCTTAGCATCAAATGATAATCTTTGCCTGAATTATTTATTTCATTGTTCTTTATTTTAATTATTTATTTGTTGAGACAAAGTCTGGCTATATTGCCCAGGATAGAATACAGTGGCTATTCCCTGGTGTGATCATAGCACACTACAGCCTTGAACTCATGGGCTCAAGCAATCCTCCTGCCTCGTGCTCCTGAGTAGCTGGGACTACAGGCACACACCACTGTGCCCAGCTGTTTTTTAAATTCCTTCTATATTTATTATGCATTTGATATAATAAGCTATTATTCTTCAGTAAGGAAGAATTTTTCCCCATCCTCATTTCAAGTGTCACAATACATTCATCTATCCTTTTTTTATTCAGTATGTTATTGTAATAGAAGTCATTGCATGGCCGGGCGTGGTGGCTCACGCCTATAATCCTAGCATTCTGGGAGGCCGAGGTGGGAGGATTGCTCAAGGTCAGGAGTTCGAAACCAGCTTGAGCAAGACCCCGTCTCTACTAAAAATAGAAAGAAATTAATTGACCAACTAAAATATACATATACAAAAAATTAGCCGGGCATGGTGGTGCATGGCTGTAGTCCCAGCTACTTGGGAGGCTAAGGCAGGAGGATCGCTTGAGCCCAGGAGACTGAGGTTGCTGTGAGCTAGGCTGATGCCACGGCACTCACTCTAGCCTGGGCAACAAAGTGAGACTCTGTCTCAAAAAACAAAAACAAAAACAACAAAAAAAGAAATCATTGCGATCATTATTTTTTTGGTGCTCAAATTTTCCCATATTTGGCCAATGAGAGCTCCTTCATGCTGGATATACCTTGTATTTTCCCTATCTCAAACCTGGAATCAGCCATTTTCCCAAAGATCTCTAGTTTCTTTAAGAAGGGAGAGATACCTAGAAACTAAGATCTAGGTTCTAGGTGTAATCATTGCTGTTAGGTTTTATTGCTTCTAGGCTTTTTCAACAGAGAGTGAAAAACATCTTTTTTTAAATCACTGAGTTTTAGGATGTCTGCTTCTGATTATGTCAGAGTCTTCCCATGCTAAACAACTATAAAACTGGGTTAAATATATAGGGCAACTATTATTGGGCTCTCAGCAATAAGCAGGACTGTGATTACTAAGAGAAGGAAAATACTTGAGGTGAGCTCCACGTTAACCCTGGCCCATGAACCTCTGCCTGGACAATTTGATGACCACAAAACAGAGATGGAGCCCATGCAGAGCACAACAGTTCTGCTGAACTGGTAACGCAGAGCTCACAGTTGAGGGCTGCTGAAGCAGGGCAGGTGTACTGGAAAGGTGGGAGCTTTGCAGATACTCAGAGGTTCATATGTGGGCTTTCTATGAATCCTTAGCGGACAGTTGGGCTGTATGTATGCAAGGCGAGACTTTATGAGACCTGGCAGAGAGCTGTTGCTGCTGTGGGGTTGGGAGTTATACGGCGATACTAAATGTCACACGGTGCTGGGAGCATTTGAATTCTGGTCTAGCCAGAATGGAAACAGTTCATTAATATCCTGGGCATTGAGCTGAGATACCAGAAGGGTCATGCCTTAGGAATAAAGATCATGACCTAGAACAGAAACAGGTGGACTATACCCTGCCCAGATCTTGCCAACCATGAGCCAAATACAGCCACATGTATTTATTTACATATTGTCTGTGGCTGATTTTACACTATAGTGGCAGAGCTGAGTAGTTGTGAGAAAGACCATATGGCTTGAAAAACTGAAAATATTTACTATCTGGCTTTTCACAAAAGTCAGCTCTTTCCTAACCTCTTCCACAGAATAAGGGTTACTGTAAATCTCCCCTAATAAAGCCTAAAACCAAGTCTCAAAAACATCAAGGAGAATTGCTGGAAATAAATTACCTACCAGAACAAAACTTAACATTTTTTTTTTTTGAGACAGAGTCTCGCTTTGTTGCCCAGGCTAGAGTGAGTGCCGTGGCGTCAGCCTAGCTTACAGCAACCTCAAACTCCTGGGCTCAAGCAATCCTGTTGCCTCAGCCTCCCGAGTAGCTAGGACTACAGGCATGTGCTACCATGCCCAGCTAATTTTTTCTATATATATTAGTTAGCCAGTTAATTTCTTTCTATTTATAGTAGAGATGGGGTCTTGCTCTTGCTCAGGCTGGTTTTGAATTCTTGACCTTGAGCAATCCACCTGCCTCGGCCTCCCAGAGTGCTAGGATTACAGACGTGAGCCACCGCGCCCGGCCCAAAACTCAACATTCTTTAAAAGAAAGTGTTATTATCTAGACAAGTCCAGCATATAATAAAAAATTACTAGTCTTTCAAAGAAGGAAGAAAATGTAATCCATAATCAAGGAAAAAAGCAGTCTTTAGAAACATACCCTGAGGTGACCCAGATATTGAAATTAGTGGACAAGATCTTTAAAGCAGCTACTATAAATATAATTATGTCTCGGTATATTGACTTGCTAAAGAAAAATAAAAAAGTAAAAATTTAAAATTTATAATTTTATAAAAAAATTAAACAAAAAAAAAATATGATTAAAGGCTTAAAAATATGGTGGCCTTAATGGGGAATCTCAGCAGAGAAATTGAAACTTTAAAAAGAACCAAAGAGAAATTCTAGAATTGAAAAGGGTAATATCTGAAATGCAAAATCCATTGGATGGACTTAACAGAAGGTTGAAGAAAGTTTGGCAGAAGAAATGGCCATGAACTTAAAAGTCAGGTACAGAGAAATGATCTCAATTGAAAATCAAAGACAAAAATGTTGAATAGAAATTATTGGAGTCTCAGTGATCTGTGGGACAATATCAAACAGTCCAGTGGGTGTCTGGAGCACCAGAAGGAGAGGAGAGAGAGAATGGGACAGACAAAACTATCTGAAGAGATGATGGTCAAGAAAATTGGAAATTTGATGAGAAATATTCACTTGCAGATTCAAGAAGTTTAGCAAACTCCAGACAGGATGAACACAAATAAAATCATACCTAGACTAGACACATCATAGTCAGATTGCTGAAAACCAAAGGTAAAGAAAATATCTGGAAAGCAGGCAGAGAAAAAGACATATAACATAAAGGGGAACAATGATATGAAAAATGGAGGACAAATGACAATGGAATCACATCTTTAAAGTGCTGGCGGAAAAAGAATTTCAATCTAGAATTCTATATCCAATGAAAATATTCTTCAAAATGAGGGATAAATAAAGTCATTTTCAGAAAAATTAAAGATGAGAGAATTTGTTACCAGCAGACCCGTATTATGAGAAATGCTAAAGGAAATTATTCAGGCAGAAAGGAAATTTGGAAACTTGTGTCTATGGGAAGGAATGAAGAGCCACAGAAATGATTATATTTGGGTTAATAGAAAAGAGAATAGCTCGAGGGGGGAGGCAAGGGCAATATACGTAACCTTAACATTTGTACCCCCATAATATGCTGAAATTAAAAAAAAATAGAAAAGAGAATAATTTTTTTCTTCTCTTAACTATGAAAGACATATGACTATTTATAGCAAAAGTACTGGCTGGGGGCAGTGGCTCACGCCTGTAATCCTAACACTCTGGGAGGCCGAGGCAGGAGGGGATCGCTCAAGGTCAGGAATTCAAAACCAGCCTAAGCAAGAGCAAGACCCCGTCTCTACTAAAAATAGAAAGAAATTAATTGGCCAACTGAAAATACATAGAAAAAATTAGCCAGGCATGGTGGCGTATGCCTGTAGTCCCAGCTACTCGGGAGGCTGAGGCAGGAGGATTGCTTGAGGCCAGGAGTTTGAGGTTGCTGTGAGCTAGGCTGATGCCACGGCACTCTAGCCCAGGCAACAGAGTGAGACTCTGTCTCGTAAATAAATAAATAGCAAAAGTACTATTATTGTAAGATACATATAAAATACATGATAATATTACAAGGTGTGGGGGAGTAAATAAAATTATGTGGCTGTAGGTTCCTATATTTGTGAAGTATCAAGAAGTGCAGTTAGACTGTGATAAATTAGTGATGCATATTATAATTTCTAGAGCAACCATTAAAAGTAATAAAAGGAAATATACCTAAAAAGTGAATAGAGGAAATAATTTGTTGCCAGCAGACCTGCACTATGATAATATTAATTATACATATTCAATATATAATTATATAATGAATATCAAATTATATGTAAACATGTTACTTATAGTCAATTCCTCAAAAATAAGACAGAAAAAGAGGAACAGAAGAATTTTAAAAAGACATGGGGACAAATAGAAAACAAATAGCAAGATGATAGACTTTGTTATGGGCTGAAATATGTCCCCCTCCAAAATATGTTGAAGTCCTAACCCCTACTGCTTCAGAATACAACTATATTTGGAGATAAGAGTCTTTACAGAGGTTTTAAGTTAAAATGAGGTCATTAGAGTAGACCCTAATACAATATGATGAGTGGTGTCCTCAAAAGAGAAAATTTGGACACAAGACAGTACAGAGGAAAGACGATGTGGCCATCTACAAGCCAAGGAGAGAGGCCTAGAACAGCTCTTTTCCTCATGGCCCTCAAAAGTAATCAACTCGGCCAACAACTTGGTCTCAGATTTCTAGTCTTCAGAACTGTGAGAAAATAAATTTCTGTTATTTAAGCCACCCAATCTGAGGTACTTTGTTATGGCAACCTGTCTCGGTCTTTTTTGTGCTGCAGTAACAGAATACCTAAGACTGGGTAATTTATAAAGAACAGAAATTTATTCTCTCACAGTTCTGGAAGCTGGGAAGTCCAAGATCAATGTGCCAGCATCTGGTGTGAGCTGCCTTTTTGCATCCTTACATGGCGGAAGATGGAAGGGTCAGAGAAAGTGAACTTTGTGTCTTTACATGGCAGAAGAGCAGAAGGGCAAGAGAGTGAACCCACTCCCACTAACCCTTTTTGTAGTGGCATTAATCCACTAGGCTTTGCCTTCATTATCTAAACACTTCCCAAAAGACCCCACTTTCCAACATTGTTACATTGGGGATTAAGCTTCCAAAACATGAATTTTGGGGGACATATTCAGAACATAGTAAAACTCCAGCAAATTAATGCAGACTTAAATCCAACTGTATTAATAACTCCATTAAATATAAACATTCTAAGTAAAAGAGATTATCAGACAAGATAAAAAAATGAAGACCCAACTATATAATATCTAAAGGAGTTATACAGTTAACCCTTGAATAACACTAGTTTGAACTGCAGAGATCCACTTCTATGCAGATTCTTTTCAATAAATAGAGGGGAAAATTTTTTGGAGATTTGCAGCAATTCGAAAAAACTCACAGATGAACCACATAGCCTAAAAATATCAAAAAAAATTGAGGAAAAGTTAGGTATGCCATGATACATAAACTATATGTAGATACTAGTCTGTTTTATCATTTATTATCATAAAATATACATAAATTTATTATAAAAAGTTAAAATTTGGCCAGGCACAGTGGCTCACTCCTGTAATCCTAGCACTCAAGGA
>VSMD01030158.1:0-29590 GCA_008750895.1 Mirza zaza
CTGAGAATCCTGATATAAAACCATCCTCATATAGCCATCTAATCTTTGACAAAGCAGACAAAAACATATGCTGGGGAAAAGAATCCCTTTTCAATAAATGGTGTTGGGAAAACGGGATAGCCACTTGTAGAAGGCTAAAGCAGGACCCACACCTTTCACCTCTCACAAAAATCAACTCACGCTGGATAACAGACTTAAACCTAAGGTACGAAACTATTAGAATTCTAGAGGAAAATGTTGGAAACACTCTCCTAGATATTGGCCTAGGCAAAGAGTTTATGAAGAAGTCCCCAAAGGCAATCACAGCAGCAACAAAAATAAATAAATGGGACATGATGAAACTAAAAAGCTTCTGCACAGCCAAAGAAATAGTCATGAAAGTAAACAGACAACCTACAAAATGGGAGAAAATTTTTGCATCCTACTCATCCGATAAAGGGCTGATAACTAGAATATACTTAGAGCTCACGAAAATCAGCAAGAAAAAAATCAAATAACCCTATTAAAAAATGGGCAAAGGACTTGAATAGAAACTTTCCTAAAGAAAACAGAAGAATGGCCACAAACATATGAAAAAATGCTCACCATCTCTAATCATCAGGGAAATGCAAATCAAAACTACAATGAGATATCACTTAACTCCAGTGAGAATGGCCTTTATCAAAAAGTCTCCAAATAACAAATGCTGGCATGGATGCGGAGAGAGAGGAACACTCCTACACTGCTGGTGGGACTGTAAACTATTTCAGCCTCTGTGGAACGCAATATGGAGATACCTTAAAGCGATACAAGTGAATCTACCATTTGACCCAGCAATCCCATTACTGGGCATCTACCCAAAAGATCCAATGACACTCTACAAAAAAGACACCTGCACTCGAATGTTTATAGTAGCACAATTCATAATTGGAAGGCTGTGGAAACAGCCCAAGTGTCCATCAATCCAAGAGTGGATTAATAAAATGTGGTATATGTATACCATGGAGTACTATTCAGCTCTAAGAAACAACGGTGATATAGCACATCTTATATTTTCCTGGTTAGAGCTGGAACGCATACTACTAAGTGAAGTATCCCAAGAATGGAAAAACAAGCACCACATATATTCAACAGCAAACTGGTATTAACTGAGCAGCACCTAAGTGGACACATAGGTACTACAGTAATATGGTATTGGGCAGGTGGGAGGGGGGAGGGGGGCAGGTATATACATACATAATGAGTGAGATGTGCACCATCTGGGGGATGGTCATGCTGGAAACTCAGACTTGTAGGGGGAGGGGGGAATGGGCATTTATTGAAACCTTAAAATCTGTACCCCCATAATATGCTGAAATTAAAAAAAAAGAAAAAAATAACAGGATAATCAAAATGAAACAGTATAACAAATTAAATATATGATATTTTCATAGTTGAGTTTTCTTAAAGCTCACTCTTATTTTTTGACTATATCCCATTCTGATATACAAATAAATTTTCCAAAGATTAACATTTAAATTTTTTTAAAACAATATTCACTTAGAAAAATATACCTTTTTTCTTTTAGATTTAAGAATATATAATCCTTATTTTTATATCACTAAAGGAATATAGATGTTTAGAAAAATTAGAAAATATATGTTAAATGAAGCACATGAAATGATCAATAATTTTATCCAGTAGAGAAGACCTCTGTTTCAATGATGAAAAATGTCCTGGATTTATGAATGCCTAAACACAATATTTTTTGCCTGGTCTCATTAATCTCATTTCTTTTTCATTAGGCATCAGCTCCTACTTGACAATCTAAGAATGTATTCTAATCATCTACTATAACCATCTGAGACATACATTTTTAAAAATAATTTCAAACTTAAAGAATATTCATGAGAGAAGTGCAATAAATTTCTCAATCTCCTTTACTAAGATTTCCAACTTGTCGATGACTTACCACATTTGTTCCGCTAATTTCTCTCTCTTGCTAGATATCTATATAGGTAGAAATATTGTAATGCTATTTTTTCTGAATTATTTGAGAAGTTGCAGATATGATGTCTTAAACCCCAGAAAATTACAGTGTACATTTCCCCTAAATAAAAACACTTTCCAACATACTATAATTATAGCCATTCACTTCAGTAAATATTATCATCCAATTCACAGATTCCATTCAAATTTTGCAAACAATACCAACAATTTTTATTTTCCATTTTTGGGTCAGTATGTAATCTAGAATTGTGTTGCATACAGTTATCATACCTCTTTATTGTCCTTTAACCACTTCAGTACGAACTTCGACTATAATCGATAGCCATAGATGAATGCGCACGTCGACTTTAGCCAACAGCAATGATATGACTTTTCTAATTTTTCATTTATTAAAATAAAATTGCGAACATTTAAAAATAACGTAATAAAAACCTATGTGTATATATTACATATTCTGATTTACATTACAAGTAAATGCCTTTAAAGTAAATGAAGCTTTCAGCACTTTAAAGCTTTCCTCATCACACAAGAGCAAAACGGATTCGTCACCAATGCACGGCACAAACCATTGTGCAGACTATGAGTGCTGGCTGTGGGCAAGGTTTCGAGGCTGGTGAGCGCCATACTGAAGTGGTTAATTTGAAACAATTTTTCGTCATTAACCTTCTCTTTCATAATCATGCTGATTTTAAGGAATAAAGATTTAACAGTTCTAAATATTTATGCGCCTAACCCAGATGCACTCAGATTCATAAAGCAAATCCTGGTTGATTAAAAAAAAAATGATAAACAGAAACACTGTAGTAGCTGGGAAATCCAATAACCCTGTGACAGATCAGAAACGATCCTGCAAACAGAAAATAAACAAGAAAATAATGGACTTAAACAGAACTCTAGAATAAATGGGACTGACTTATAATTACAGAAGATTCTACCCCAAAACTACTTAATATACATTTTTTTTTCTCATCAGCTCATGAGACATTGTATCAGATTGACCATATCTTAGGCCAAAAACATGTCTCAGCAGATTTTTAAATAATAAAAATTATACCATGCATCTTCTCAGACCACAGTAGAATAAAATTAGAAATCAACTCCAAGAATAGATTGTTTAATTTCCATGACTTTGTAAATTGGCGAGTGTTTCTGTTGGAATTGAACTCTAATTTCATACCACTGTGATCTAAGAAGTTACATGGTATGATTTCTATTTTTTTAAATTTGTTGAGGTCTGATTTGTGGCCCAGTATGTGATCAATTTTGGAAAGTGCTGATGAGAAAAATGTATATTTGGCTTTATTTGGCTAGAATGTTCTGTAGATGTTTGTTAGATACTTTTGTTCTAAAACTCTACTTAAGTCCATTGTTTATTTTCTTATTTTCTGTTTGGAAGATCTGTCCTGTTCAGTCAGGATGGTGTTGGAATCCCCCACTACTATGGTGTTACTCTTTATCATGCTATTTAGATCAAATAGGGTTTGCTTTATGTAACTGGGTGCACCTGAGTCGGGTGCATAAATATTAAGAATTGTTCAGTTTTCTTGTTGGATTTTTCCTTTCACCATTATATAGTGACCATCTTTGTCCTTCCTTACTTTTGCTATTCCAATCCTAGTAGAAGAAAACAAATAACTAAGATCAAAACACAACTAAATGAAATTGAGAATAAGGTAATTCTATGGAAGTTCAACAAAACCAGAAGCTGGTTTTCCACAAAGGTAAACAAAATTGATAGCACTTCTTGCTAGATTGACAAGAACTGAAAGGGAAAGGACTCTAATAATCTCAATAAGAAATGAAAAAAGAGAGGTCACAAGAGACACCACAAAAATACGAAACATTACGTTTGACTACTATAAAAAACTATATGCCCTAAAACTACATAATCAGGAGGAAATGGACAAATTCCTGGATTCAGACACCCTCCCTAAGTTCACCCAGGAGGTAACAGACTTTCTGAATAGATCAATCTCAAGCTCAGAAATTGGAGCAGTAATTAATAACCTCCCAGAATGGAAAAATCCTGAACCAGATGGCTATGCTTCAGAGTTTTACAAAACATACAAATAAGAACTCATACCTATCCTACAGAAATTATTCCACAACATTGAAAAGAATGGTATCCTTCCCAATTCATTCTATGAAGCCATTATCACCTCAATACTAAAACCAGAAAAGGACGCAGCAAAAAAAAAGAAAATTACAGACTAATATCTCTCATGAATACAGGTGCAAAGATCCTCAACAAAATTTTAGCAAATAGAACTCAGCAGAACATCAAAAAAATAATTCACCATGACCAGGTAGGCTTTCTTCCATGGGTGCAAGTATGGTTCATCATATGCAAGTCTATAAATGCAATTTGCCTCATAAATAAAAGCAAGAACAGAAATTAGATAATTCTCTTAATAGATGCAGAAAAAGCATTTGGCAAAGTACAAAACACCTTTATGATAAAAACGCTTAATAAAATAGGCATAGGCGGGTCATAACTTAAAATTATCAAGTTGATTCATGACAGACCCAGGGCCAATATCATACTGAATGGGGAAAAATTGAAACCATTCCCACTTCGAACCAGAACTATACAAGGATGCCCACTCTCTCCTCTTCTATTAAACATAGTGCTCAAAGTCTTAGCTATAGCAATCAGGCAAGAGAGGGGTATTAAGGGCTTCCAAGTGGGGGAAGATGAAATCAAACTCTCACTCATTGCTGATGATACGATATACCTAGAAAACCCTATGGATTCGTCCAAGAGACTCCTAGATTTGATAAATGAATTTGGTAAAATCTCAGGTTACAAAATCAATATACACAAATCAGAGGCATTCATATATGCCAAGAACTGTCAAGTTGAAACTCAAATCAAAAACACAATAACTTTTATTATTGCCCCAAAGAAAATTAAATATCTAGGAATATATTTAACAAAAGATATGAAGACTTTTACAAGGAGAATTATGAAATGCTAAAAAAAGAAATTCTGAAAGATATAAACAGATGGAAATATCTACCTTTTTTTGGCTTTGGAAAGTGATCTTTTATTATTTATTTTTAATTTCATCATATTATGGAGGTACAAATATTGTTAGGGTTACAAATATTGCCCCTGCTCCCCTCCCCCCATGTGTCCAAATTCAATCAAGATGGAAATATCTACCTTGTTCAAGGATTGATAGAATTGATATTGTTGAAATGTCAATATTACCTAAAGTGATCTACAGAATTAATGCAATCCCCATCAAAGTACCACCATCATTCTTTATATATCTAGAAAAAATAATTCTTCACTTTGTATGGAACCAGAAGAAACCTCATTTAGCCAAAGCACTCTTAAGTAAAAAGAACAAACAGGGAGGCATGTTTCTTCCTGACTTCAAGCTGTACTATAAAGCAATAATAATTAAAAAGCCTGGTACTGGCACAAGAACAGAAGAGTTGATCTTTGGAATAGTACTGAGATTCCAGAGAAGAAATGATCTGCATATGGCGACCTAATCTTTGAAAGCAGACAAAAATATACATTGGGGAAAATAATCTCTCTTCAATAAATCCTGCTGGGAAAACTGGATAGCTACATGCAGAAGAATGAATCAGGATCCCTACCTCTCACCTTTCACAAAAATCCACTTAAGATTGATAACAGACTTAAACCTAAGGCATGAAACCTTAACAACCCAAGAAGAAGATGTTGCGAAACCCATTCAGACATCAGCCTGGACAAAGAATTCTTGAAGAAGACCCCTAAAGCAATCACTGCAGCAACAAAAATAAACAAATGGAATCTGATCAAATTAAAAAGCTTCTGCACAGCCAAGGAAACTATCATTAGAGCAAATAGACAACCTACGGAATGGGAGAAAATATTTGCTCTCTACATTTTTGATAAAGGTCTCCTAATGAGAATCTATCTACAACTCAAAAGAATTAGCAAGAAAAATCAAACAATCCCGTCAAGAAATGGGCAACAGAAATGAACAGAAACTTTTCCAAAGAAGACAGAATAATGGTTTTCAAACATATAAAAAATGATCAACATCTCTAATCATTAGAGAAATATAAATCAAACCACAATGGGATATCACCTAATCTCAGTGAAATTGACCCGTATCAAGAAATCCCAAGACAACAAATTGTGGTGATGATGTGGAGAGATCGGAATACTCTTACACTGTTGGTGGGACTGCAAATTAGTGCAACCTTTGTGGAAAAGATTTTGGAGACACTTCAAAGAGCTGAAAATATAAATACCATTCAACCCAGCAATAGCATTATTAAGCATTTACCCAAAAGAGTGTAAGACATTCTATTATAAAGATATCTGCACCCAAATGTTTATGGTAGCACAATTCACTATTGCAAGATCATAGAAACAACCCAAGTGTCTGTCAATTAATGAGTGGATTATTATAATTTGGGGTATATGTTTACAATGGAATATTGCTCAATTCTAAGAAATTACAGTGAGCTAGCACCATTCATATTATTCTGGATTGAACTTAAGCCCATTATCCAAAGTGAGGTGACACAGGATATTAATAATAGGCTCCACATGTACTCACCATCAAATTGATACTGACTGATTAACACTATCATGCTCAAAGAATGTTGGTGTTCACAAAGGATTCGGGGGTTGGGGGAGTAGACCCACATCTGAGCGATGTGGTGAGCTTTGTGGAGGGGAAGGGCATACCTCTAACCCTTGCTAAGGAGAGGCAAAGACATATTATGTAACCAAAATGTTCCTACTTTCATATTTTCTTAAAATAAAAAAAAAAGCTTATATCATCTGAATTAAGTATAGCTACCCCTGCTTTCCTTTGGTTTCCATTTCCCTGGAGGATAGTTTTCCATCCCTTGACCTTGAGCCTGAAAGCATCTTTGTGGGTTAGATGAGTTTCCTGTAGACAGTAGATACTGGCTTGTGAATTTTTATCCACTCTGCCAGTTTATGTTTCTTCATAGGACAATTCAAGAAAGAAAGACTCTTCTCTACTTAGTTAATTAAAGTACTAAACAAACTTCTGCTTCATGTTACTTGGTTAAGGAGGATTGGGCATCTATCCAAAAGAACACAAGTTACTCTATTATAAAGACATCTGCACCCGAATGTTTATAGCAGCACAATTCACTATTGCACGGACATGGAAACTACCCAAGTGCCCGTCAATTCATGAATGGATAACTAAAATGTGGTATATACTCACAATGGAATATTACTCAATCCTAAGAAATGATAGTGAACTAGCACCGTTTATGCTATCGTGGATTAAGCTTAAGACTGTAAAAGCGAGATGACACAAGACCTGGTAAATGGGCTACACATCTACTCGCTATCAAATTGGCACTGACAACCTAAAACTATGGTGTTCAAATAATTGTAGTGTTCAACAGGGATCTGAGGGGAGGGGTACCCACATCTTAAGGTGGTAATGAGCATTGTAGAGGGGAAAGGATTACCTCTATCCCTTTTTAGGGAGAGGCAAAGAAACACATTGTAACCAAAATGTCTAAAAAAAAAATTGTTAATGGGGGGTGAACAGGTGGAAAGGGGGAGAAGGGGAATGGTACGCACTTTCATGGTGGGTGCAGGGCACACCACTTGAAGACTAGACATGCTTGAAGCTCTGGCAGAGCGGGTGGGGAGGGGGCAGGGGCAAGATATGTAACCCTAACAATATTTGTACCCACAGAATTTGGGAAAAGAAAGAAAGGAAGAAAGGAAGAAAGAAAGAAAGAAAAGGAAAGGAAAGAAAGAAAGAAAGAAAGAAAGAAAGAAAGAAAGAAAGAAAGAAAGAAAGAAAGAAAGAAAGAAAGAAAGAAAGAACAAAAAAAAAGGAGGAAATTAAGATGGACATCAAAAGATTCTTTGAACTAAATGATAAAGGAGACACAAGTTATCAAAATCTGTGAGACACAGCTAAGGCAGTCCTGAGAGGAAATTTTATATATATAAATGCCCATACCCAAAAGACAGTAAGATCACAAATCAAAAGCCTAATGAGTAATTTTAAAGAACTGGAAAAGGATGAGAAAGCCAACCAAAAACTCAGCAGAATAAAACAAGTAGATCTACCATTTGATCCAGCAATTCCACTACTGGGTATCTACCCAAAAGATCAAATGACACTCTACAAATGGGACATCTGCATTTGAATATTTATAGCAGCACAGTTCACAATCGCAAAGGTGTGGAAACAACCCAGGTGCCCATCAATACATTAGTGGATTGATAAAATGTGGTATACGTATACCATGGAGTACTATTCAGCTTTAAGAAACAATGGTGATATAGCACCTCTTTTATTTTCCTGGATAGAGCTGGAACCCATTCTACTAAGGGAAGTATCTCAAGAATGGAAAAACAAGCACCACATGTACTCATCAGCAAATTGGTATTAACAGATCAACACCTACGTGGCCATATAGGAATAATATTTATCGAGTGTTGGGAGGGGGGAGGAGGGGATGGATATATACAAATATAATAAGTGAGATATGCAACATCTGGGGGATGGTCATGCTTGAAGCTCTGACTTGAGGGGGAGGGGGGCATGGGCAATATATGTAACCTTAACATTTGTACCCCCATAATATGCTGAGATAAAAAAAAATGGAAACAAAGAAAGATCATAGCAGACATAAATGAAATAAATATAAAAAAATATATATGTAAGATTAATAAAACAAAAGTTGGTTCTTTTAAAAATCAAATAGACTGACACAACTCTTGCTACATTAACAAGAAGCAGAAAAGAAAGAACTCTACTAACCTCCATAGGTATTGAAAAAGGAGAAAATACAAGTGATACCACAGAAATACAATATATCAACTATGAATACCATAAAATCCTCCATGCACATAAACTTGAAAATGTGGTTGAAATGGGCAAATTCTTAGTGACACACAGCAAACCAAGTCTAAATAAGGAAAAAGTAGAATTCCTGAAAAGACCAATATCAAGTACTAAAATTTAAGCAGCAATAAAAAGCCTTCCTAAGAAAAATGTCCTGGACCGGATGGTTGCACACTCGAATTTTGCCAGACCTACAAAGAAAAATAGGTGCCTTTTGATTTGAGTTTTCCCTTGACTGTTTTGGGCGTATATGAATGTCTCTGATTTGTGTACATTTATTTTCTAACGTGAGACTTTACTGAATTCATTTATCAACTCTAGGAGTCTCTTGGACAAATCCTTGGGGTTTTCTAGATATAATATAATATCATTGGCAAAGAGCAAGAGTTTGATCTCATCTGCTCCTATTCTATTCCTTTAATACCCTTCTCTTGCCTGATTGCTATAGCTAGAACTTCAAACACTATGTTAAATAGAAGTGGAGATCGTGGCCATCCTTGTGTAGCTCCAGTTCAAATTGGGAATGGTTTCAATTTTCCCCCATTCACTATGATATTGGCTGTGGGTTTGTCATAAATGGACTTGATAATTTTAAGGTATGAGCCATCTATACCTATTGTGTTAAGAGTTTTTATCATAAAAGTGTGTTGGACTTTGTCAAATGCTTTTTCTGCATCTATTGAGAGAATCATGTGGTTTTTCTTCTTGCTTTTATTTATGAGGCAAATAGCATTTATAGATTTGCATATGTTGAACCAGCCTTGTATCCCTGAAAGAAAGCCCACCTGGTCATGGTGAATTATTTTTTTGATGTGCTGCTGAATTCTATTTGCTAAAATTTTGTTGAGGATCTTTGCATCTGTATTCATGAGCGATATTGGTCTGTAGTTTTCTTTTTTTGCTGCATCCTTTCCTGGCTTTGGTATCAAGGTGATATTGGCTTCGTAGAATGAGTTAGGAAGGATACTATCCTTCTCAATGCTGTGGAATAATTTCTGTAGGATAGGTATGGGTTCTTATTTGTATGTTTTGTAAAACTCTGAAGTGTAGCCATCTTGTCCGGGACTTTTCCGTTTTGGGAGGTTTTTAATTACTGCTTCAATTTCTGAGCTTCAGATTGGAATATTCAGAGATTCTGTTACCTTCTGGGTGACCTTAGGGAGGTTGGATATTCCCAGAAATTTGTCCATTTCCTCCTCATTGTGCAATTTTTGGCATATAGATTTTTATAATAATCATAAATATATCTAGCAATATATCTAATGAAAGATGTGAGAGACATATACAGGGATAATTATGAAACACTAAAAAAAGAAATTGTAGAAGATGTAAACAGATGGAAAAATTTACCTTGCTCATGAATTGGTAGAATCAATACCGTTAAAATGTCAATACTACCTAAAGTGATCTACAGAATTAATAAACTCTCCATCTAAGTACCATCATCATTCTTCACAGATCTAGAAAACATAATTCTAAACTTTGTATGGAACCAGAAAATAGCTTGTATAGCCAGAGCAATCTTAAGTAAAAAGAATAAAAAAACAGGGAGGTATCAGTTTACCAGACTTCAATATGTACTACAAAGCAATAATAATTAAAACAGCCTGAAACTGACACAAGGACAGAGACATAGATCTCTAGAACAGGACTGACAATCTAGAGGTGAAACCATCTGCATATGGTAATCTAATCTTTGACAAAGGAGAAAAAAATATACATTGGGGAAAAGACTCTCTTTTCAATTAATGGTGCTGAGAAAACTGAATAGCTACATGCAGAAGAATGAAACTGGATCCTTACCACTCATTTCTCACAAAAAGCCATTCAAGATAGATAACAGAATTAAACCTAAGGCATGAAACTTTAAGAATTCTAGAATAAGATGATTGGAAGACCATCTCAGACATCAGTCTAAGCAAACAATTTTTGCAGAAGGCCTCCAAAGCAATCACCATGGCAACAAAAATAAATACATGGAATCTGATCAAATTTAAAAAACTTTTGCACAACCAAGGAAACTATCATTAGAGCAAATAGACAGCCTAGAGAATAGGAGAAAATATTTTCTCTCTACACATCTGATAAAGGGCTGATAACAAGATACTATATAGATCTTAAAACAAATCAGCAATAAAAAATCAAACACCCCCATCAATAAATGGGCAATGGAAATGAACAGAAATTTCTCAAAAGAAGACAGAACAATGGCCAGCAAACATAGACAACATGCTTGAAATATCTAAACATTAGAGAAATGCAAATCAAAACCACAATGAGATATCACCTAATCCCAGTAAGATTGGCTTCTACCAAAAAATTCCCAAACAACAAATGCTGATGAGGATGCAGAGACACAGGAACACCCCTACACTGTTGGTGGGACTGCAAATTAGTGCAACCTCTGTGGAAAAGAATTTGGAGATACCTCAAAGAGCTAAACATAGAAATACCATTCGATTCAGCAATAGCACTTTTAGGCATCTACACAAAAGAGCGGAAGTCAATCTATAATAAAGACATTTGCACCTGAAGGTTTATGGCAGGATAATTTACTATTGCAAGGATGTGGAAACAACCTAAGTGCCCATAAATTCATTAGGGGAGTAGTTGAGGGAGGCCCGTGATGAGATTAGCTACTTCTCCCCATGGAGCTTAGTCCCTAAGATAGGGGTTGCCACACAGGATAAGGAAATTGATAGGCAACAGAGAGAAATAAAAGAATTCAGAGACTAAGGTATGGTGTGTGTGTGTGTATATATATATATATATATATATATATATATATATATATATATATATCAGATATAACACAGTGGGGGTACTTAGGAGACTGGCGTATCTCCATAAACACCAGCAGTATGGTTAGATTCATACAGGTTTTTATAATCACAGGCATCAATTACCAGTTGTCAGGGTAACATATTTGCATATCAGAGAATGCAGTTGCTAGGGGATACAGATAGTGGGTCATGGTCAAAAGTCCTCTTAAGGGGCTTCTAATCTATCTAGGTGAACAAACAGGTACAAAGTCTTTCAGTGGCTAACTTCTAAGTTCTAAGAGGCAGTTGTCAATTAACAAAGGTATAACAAAAGAGGTATAGTGAGTCTATATTTATTTGATTAGTTATGGTGGACTTAAAAGTAGAAAGACAGAAGAAAGCAAGAAACACATCTCTAATAAACATATTGTTTATAACAACCAGGGTGCATCTCTGGGAAAAGTGAACTCATTGTCTCCGGCCCCCATCCTGTGGGCCATATTTGCCTTGTCTTGTCTTTCAAGACACAGGAAAGCTCACATATTTTGAGATACTAGGAAGCCTTTCTGGAAAACATCTCTATAAGAGAATTGATAGCTCTCCCATGATAGTAGCCTCTAATAAGTGAAACATTGAGTTCACACATTCCTTCAGGGCAAAACCCTGCAAACTCCTGTTTCTGTCGTTAATATAGTAATATAGGGTAATACAATAAAATAATGGTCTTATGAGCCACATTTCATTAATTTCTCAATCATATTTCTCAACAAATTTGTGAGTGGATTATTAAAATTTGGTATATGTATACAATGGAATATTACTCAATTTTAAGAAGCAGCAGTGATATAGCACTTCTTATGTTTTCCTGAATTGAGCTTGAGCCCATTATCCGAAGTGAGGTAACACAAGATCCGAAGAATAGGCTCCACTTGTACTCGTCATCAAATTGGTACTGACTGATTAACATATTGGTGCTCACATGGTAGTATTCTACAGGGATGGGGGTTGGGAGGGTCAACTCAGAACAATGGGACATGGTGTGCATTGTTGGGGCAAAGGGCAGGCCTCTAACCTCTGCTTAGGAGAGGCAATGATATAAAATGTAACCAAAATATTTGTACCTTAACAATATGCTTTAAAAAAAGGGGTGCCTACCCTTCAGAAATCACTCCACAACATCTAGAAGGAAGAAATCTTTTCCAAGACGTTTCATGAAGGCAACATCACGCTGGTAGCAATACCAGGAAAGGATAAGGAAGGAAGGAAGGAAAGAAGGAAGGAAGGAAGAGAAAAATAATACTACAGACCAATATCCCTTATAAATATACACGCACAAATTCTCAACAAAATCCTAGCAAACAAAATTCAGGTGCTTATCAGAAAAATAATCCATCACAACCAAATGAGCTTCATCCCTGTGATTCAGAGATGGTACAACATAAGCAAATCTATAAATGTAATTCACCACATAATTAGAAGCAAAAACAAAGACCATATGATCCTCTCTATTGAAACAAAAAACATTTTGCAAAATTTAATGCCCTTTTATGATAAGAATGCTTAACCATATAGGCATAGACAGGACTTATCTACAAATGATAAAAGCCATATATGACAAACCTACAGCCAGCATCATACTGAAAGGGGTAAAATTGAAAGCATTCCACTTAGAGCTTGAATGAGACAAGGTTGTCCTTTATCAACACTTCCATTCAACATAGTGCTGTAAGGATTAACCAGAGTAATCAGACAGGAGAAGGAAATCAAGGGCATCCAAATGGAGGCAAAAAAGATCAAACTTTGACTCTTTGCTGATGATATAATCTTATGTCTAGAAAGATTCTTCCATGAGATTACTGGGATTCATGAACAAATTCAGCAAAGTCTCAGGTTACAAAATCAATGTACACAAATCTGTAGCATTCCCATACACTAACAACCATCAAACTGAGAACAAAATCAAAGACTCACTACCCTTCACAATAGCAACAAAGAAAATAAAATACCTAAGTATATATTTAACTATGGAGGTAAAAGACAATTACAAGGAGTACTATGAAACACTGATGAAGTAAATAGCAAAGGATGTAAACAGGTGGAAAACCACACCATGCTCATGGGTTGGCAGAATAAACATTGTTAATATGTCTACTAAGTAAAACAACATTGTACTGGCACAAAAACAGGCACATAGACCAATAGAACAGAACTGAGAACTCAGATATAAAACCATCCTCCTATAGCCATCTAATCTTTGACAAAGCAGACAAAAACATACACTGGGTATTTAAACCGAAGATAAATGTAGCTTATTCTCAGGTAGATTTCATGTTATAATAATCTTTCCTTAACTATGATATTTCTGTAATTTTCTACTATTGTCTTTTCTCCAATTCATTCACAAACAAGTCTTCCCTCTTCAAAGGAAATGAACTGAAATATTATGAAACCAGAGTATTTAAGGTTAAATTGATATAAATCTGAGGTTTGCTTTAAAAAAATATCCATGCTGGGAATAGTGGTGTGTGCCTGTAGTCTCAGTTAAGACAATTAATTTTTTCATTAAAAAAAACATACAGTGGGGGAAATAATCCTTATTCAATCAATGGTTCTGGGGAAATTGGATAGCCACATGTACAATACTGAAACCGGATATTCGCCTTTTCCCTCTCACAAAAATGAACTCACGGTGGATAACAGACTTAAACCTAAGGCGTCAAACTATAATAATTCTGGAAGAAAATGTTGGAAAAACTCTTATAGACACTGGCCTAGCAAAGAATTTATGCAGAAGACACAGTAAAAACAAAAACAAATAAATGGGACCTTATCTAATTAAAAAGCTTCTGCACAGCCAATGAAACTGTCACAAGAGCAAACAGACAACCTATAAAATGGGAGAAAATATTTGCATGCTACACATCTGTTAAAGGGCTGATAACTGGAATCTATATGGAACTCAGGAAACCCAGGAAGAAAAAAATCAAACAACCCCATTAAAAAGTGGGCAAAGGATATGAACAGAAACCTTATAAAAGAAGACAGACTAATGGCCAACAAACATGAAAAAATGAGATATCATTTACCTCTAGGCACAATGCCCTTTATCACAAAGTCCCTAATCAATAAATGTTGGCGTGTATTCGGGGAGATATGAACACTCATTCACTGCTGGTGGGACTGCAAACTAGTTCAACCTCTGTAGAAAGCAATATGGAGATACCCTAAAGCAGGCATCTTCAAACTGCGGCCCGCAGGCCACATATGGGGGGTTTTGCCCCCTTTTTTTTTCACTTCACAATAAGATATGTGCAGTGTGCATAGGAATTTGTTCATAGTTTTGTTTTGTTTTGTTTTGTTTTTTAACTATAGTCCGGCTCTCCAATGGTCTGAGGGACAGTGAACTAGCCCCCTGTTTACAAAGTTTGAGGACCCCTGCCTTAAAGAAATACAAGTAGATCTACCATTTGATCCACCAATCCCATTACTGGGCATCTACGCAAAAGAACAAAAGACATTCTATAAAAAGACAACTGCATTTGATTGTTCACAGCAGCACAATTCACATTTGCAAAAATGTGGAAACAACCCAAGTGCCCATCAATATATGAGTGGATTAATAAAAGGTGATATATATATATATATACATATCATCTTTGAAATATATATATAATATATATATAGGAGACATATAGATGATATATATGAAGGTGATATGTATATAAAGGTGATATATATGTATATATGTATATATATGATATATATATAGGAGACATATAGATGATATATATAACGGTGATATATATGTATATGTGTGTGTGTGTGTGTGTGTGTGTATGTGTATATATATATATATATATATATATATCATGAGTTCTACTCAGTCACAAAAAAAAGTAATGGTGATTTTGTATTATCATGGATAGAGCTGGAGCCTGTTCCACTAAGTGAAGTATCCAAAGAATGGAAAAACAAGCACTGCGTGTTCTCACTATCAAATTGGTATTAACTGATCAACACTTATGTGCACTTTTAGCAGCAACATTCATTGGGGGTCAGGTTGGTAGCGGGGAATGAGTATATTCACACCTAATTAGTGCGGTGTGCACTATCTCGTGGATAGACATGCTTGAAGTTCTGACTCTAGTGGGGCAAAGACAATGTGTAACCTAATCATTGATATCCCCATAATATATTGAACTTTTTTTTAAAGTCTGTTTTATTCTGTGGAAAGTAACCCCGAGACTGTTTGATGTTCTTAATAATCATGTTCAGGGCATGCATTCTTGGCAGAAATGTCACAAATGTGCTGCTGCTTTTCTCTAGATGAGTCACTCCAAGAAGAACTAAATTTTGTCCAATGTTAATATGTTACATGAGCATGGCACATTTGTCAATAGCAATAAATTAGCATTGGCCAATTTTTACAATGCTATGCTCATTTTTCTTGTCTTCCTCCTCCTTCATTTTCTTTTTTTGTTTGCTGTTAGTTTTCTTCTTCCTCCTACTCTTCCTTCCTCCCCATTCTTTTCCTTCTTCTGCCCGTTTTTTTTCCTTTTCTTCTACTGCTCTTCCTCCTGCCCTTCCTCCTTTTTATCATTCTTTTGCAGTTTTTTTACTCTTTATAAATGAAATAAACATTCATAATGATGGATCCCCCCCAAAAGAAAAGAGTGTTGATGAATATAGAATAATGACAGTAGATTTAAAGGCTTACAACACTAATAAATATTAAAGATAAACAAAAGAAGAAAACCACAAAAGACTGCACATAGTGTGTTTTCATTTATATTCTTTTTCCCCCAAATAGTAAAAATAATATCAGCAAAAAAGAAAAACAAAAACTATATGAATGCATATATACATACATAGAGATACCTACTGGGGTAGCAACCACCTAAACAAAAGAAAGGAATGACTAATATAAAATTGAGGATAGTTGTTACCTCTGGGATAGGGAGAGGAATGAAGTTAGGGAGGGGCATAGAGGGAGCTTCTAAAAATCAAATAGTATTCTGTTTTTATTTTACAAGGGTGTTGATTACAAAGATTTTTACTATTATTTAAAATATATATATTTAATTTATATACTCTGAAATGTATCATATTTTATAATGTAAGTAATTACAAAGAGTAAAAAATATATTGCAGGGAAAAAGGAATGCATCATAAAAATAAAATATATGGGAAATATTTGAAAAACAGTTGAGTCATGGAAAACGGGCATAGAATTCAAATGTATAAAAAGAAAATAGAAATCATGGTGGAGAGACATTAATAAAAGAGAAAATGGTCAAGAACTTTCAAAAAGTCAAGGAAAATATTAGCCCTCTAACTAAAGGAGAATATTATATCTCCCAGATTAAAAATAATAAGCCCATGTCATAGTGAAATTGTATAAAATGACAGATAAGATATGGTTTTAAGTATGAAGTAAAATACATTGCCTTAAAAAGTGGAGAACAGAGAATTTATCAGTAAAATATATGTGAAGACAATAGAATAATATATTTAAAATATTTAGAAAAATAATTATCAAACCAGAATTATTTATTAAGCTAAACTGTCCTTCAACTGTGAGGAAATAATAAAGAACATTTTAGAGCCACATAAACTGAGAATGCTTACTTTTCACATATTTTTGCTGAAAAACAATTAAAGAACTCATTTGAACTGGAAGAAAATTATACCCAGAAGGAAGAAGTGAAGTGTAATTAGCTAATAATTTGGTAAATATGTTATTATTAACTGTAAATGCAATTAATTTCCATGGAGCTAAAAAAAATGCTACTACAAACTGGACAAAAGTGAAGAAATTAAGGGAGGTGGGATATGTTTTCAAAAATTACATGAGGAAAATGACTTTTAAATTTTGGTTATGCATATCAAAATGTTTAAGTATAAATAGAGAAAGTTTATGAAAAACATACATAGCATCCAAATTCCCAGAGGATAAAATGGTGATGGAATGTGGAGGCACTTAAAAATAAAACATAATACCTAAACCTAACAAGAAAAACTGAAAAACAAAACCATAAAATATTAGAAGAAAATGGAAGAAAATGTTTTTGATTTCAGGTAAGAATGTCTTCTTAAATGAGACACTCAAATCAAAAACAATAAATAAGATAACAGAAACATTTAAATTTTCAACCACCGACTGAGAAAATATTTGCAACCATCTATCATACAAATAATTATATAGAATTTGTATGAATGTACATATAATAACCTCCAAACAATTTTAAAAGACCGATAATAGTACTAAAAAAAAAAAAAAAAAAACAGGCAAAGGATACAAGTTCCATTTTCACAGAAGACAAAATAAAAGTTAGCAAAAACATAAAGGAAGATGTTCAACCAAAATAGCAATCAGAGAACTGCAAATTAAAATATGTGTTGTCACTATCACAATAAAAATCATAACTACATATTTTTGGCAAAATATTTAAAAAATCTGTCTTACTCTGCAAAAGAGAGTGTAAATTCAAAAGACATTTTGGAAGACAATTTCTTATTATTTACTAAAAGAAATATTGTACCTGTCACAGGACCAAGAAATTCTACTTTTCTGCATCAGTGGATCCCTGGCCCTCCAAACCCATGTACATAAGAAAATACGTAAATGCATAATCATTTTTCCATTGTTCATGGTTGTAAAAACATAGACATGATATAAATACTAATCAATAGTATGGGTCCTTATTAAAATATGAATGAATAAGAAATTACAGAACAAATTATATAGTGTGATATCATTTATGTAAAACTCACGCATGACAAAATAGCACTATTTGCTTATATGAATATATGTATATATGTAAAATCATATGAAGTATATTGGAATCAAACATACAAAAATTATATTTCTGGTTGCCTTGGGGTGGGGTGAAAGTGGAATCACAATTTGTATTAAGGTAATTATCACACAGCCTATCTAATTTCTAGCATTGTATTATTTAAATTGAGAATGTAATTTTTGTGTTTATGTAATTTATGGATACTATAATATAAATGAAAATATTTTAAAAATTAAGTATTTTTTAAAGTTGGCCGCTACTCCTTTTTAAAGCCATGTACCTCTTAATGACATCAGAAAGTGAAGTAGGAGATATAAGCCTTCATTCTCCCCCACACAAAAAATACACAGTTATTCATGAACAATAACAGCCTTGAGGAAATCAGCATACATGAGATGATCGGAGATGGTAGGAACAAAGAATGGTGGGGGCTATTGATATCGACGATGTAGGTGCAACTGCTATAATCATCAGTGGCCTTATCTGCAGAGGATATTAACATGATTGCTACAAAGGTAAACTACAGACATCCCTGCCATGGATCCCCAGGAAAAAGAGATACAGCTATATCCTTAACCCCAATAAGAAGGTGCTGTTGTCCCATTTTGTGCCAGAGTTTTTGCCCATCCCAACTCTACACATATCCCTGACCCTACAGCTGTGGTTGATCTGTGTGTGCCCATACTCAAGACACAAGAGCCATGGCTTCTCTGCATTTGCTTGTGTTTTGGACTCCAGCCTTGCCATACAATATGTGTCAATGCCTCAAACACCAGAGCTGTCCTAGCTACAAATCTGCCTTGATTTAGGTCCTGAATTCTTAGTTGTTTTGCACACGCCCACACTACAGAGCCCATATCTGCTCCATACATTTCTGCACCTCAGACATCTGAGCCACAGTCACAAAGAGCTAGTTTATTTCCCAAACCTTGTAACCACTGTATCATCTACTTGCCTTTGCTATATACCCTGGGTCAATGACTGCTTTTCTCAAGCCTGTGCATCAGACATAGGTCTAGCAGCACTATTGTGTAGTCTATGCTCTTGGTCTCAGAACTGCTGTAGCTCTCTGTACACAACTGTACTGCAGAATTCAGGTCTCCGTATGTTCCATAAGAACCTTTGCTTCACATACAATTACCACCATGGAAGCAGAAAAGCCTGTACCCCAGGCACCAGTGCCACCACCACAGAGAACACCAGAGCCTTGGTCCCTCCATACATGACTATTATTCAAACCCTGATTCCATAGCTGCTTCATAGATGCTGTGTATCAGACACTGGTGCCATTGCCACCATAATTTCACCTTCAACCTAGACCTGTCCCTAAGAGGGAACCCTTTGGTGGTGAATTCCCCATTATGAAAAAAAGAGATTGAAATAAACCAAACAGCTTCTTCCACTGAAGCAAAACAGCACTCACCACAGCTGCAAAGTCCTGCAGTCTGCGCAGATAAGAATCCCAGAAATCTACTAACATAAACCTTAGCTATCATAGCTAAATGGAGACTATACCACTGTGCCCTTCCAAGAACCAGAAATACCACATCCCACTGAGCCATCACCATTGCACTAACCATAGGATTTTCTCCACCAGAGTCCATAAATTACATAAGGGAAGACTGATCTATTGATTGCACAATAAAAAACTAAAAGTGGCAAGAAAATATAACAGCATGAGAAGATCAAATAATTTACCAGTAACTGATCCCAAAGAAATAAAGACATACACATTGCCTGAAAAAAAATTCAAATTATTTTTTTAAGGAAGCTCAGTGAATTTCAAGAGAACATTAATCTATGTTAATGAAGTCAGAAAACACAATGCACAAATGGAGAGATTGTATTTTCCTGGATAGAGCTGGAACCCATACTAAGTGAAGTATCCCAAGAATGGAAAAACAAACACCACATATACTCACCAGCAAATTGGTATTAACTGAGCAGCACCTAAGTGGACACATAGAAATTACATTTATTGAGTATTGGGCAGGTGGGAGTGGGGAGAAGGGGACGAGTATATACATATATAATGAGTGAGATGTGCACCGTCTGGGGGATGGTCACGCTTGAAGCTCAGACTTGTAGGGGGAGGGGGGCAAGGGCATTATACACAATCTTAAAGTTTGCACCACCATAATATGCTGAAATAAAGATAAGTGAATAAATAATTTTAGCTCTTGTGATACTTAAAAAGATAAATAAATGAGAGAGAAACAAACGGAAATTCTAGAGCTAAAGGATATGATAAGTAAAATAAAAAGGCAACCAAGACAATAAACAGCAAATTAGATTAGGAATAAGAAAGATACCCAGTAGTGGGATAGCTAGAATAAATGGTAGTTCTACTTTTAGTTCTTTCGAGTATCTCCATATAACTTTCCACAGAGCTTGTACTAGTTTGTAGGACCATCAGCAGTGTACGAGTGTTCCTATCTCTCCGCCTCCATGGAAACATCTGTTATTTGGGACTTTTTGATATAAGCCTTTACCACTGGAGTTAAGCGATATCTCATAGTAGTTTTGATTTGCATTTACCTGATGATAGAGATTTTGAGCATTTTTTCATGTTTGTTGGCCATTAGTCTATCTTCTTTTCAAAGTCTTCATTCACATTCTTTGCCCATTTTTTTCTTTAATTCAGGATATTATGGGGGTACAGACATTTTGGTTACATACAATGTGCTTGTCTTACCCAAGCCAAGGCTAAAATCATGTCCTTTTCCCATGCAGTGTGCTCCACTTCCATTAGTTGTGAGTTTACCCTGAGTAGCCTTCCACCCCCCATGTGACCAGCACCCAATCAGTATTACTATCATGTGAACACCTTACTGTTGATCAGTTAGTAGCAATTTGATGGTGAGTACATGTGGTGCATGTTTTTCCATCCTTGTGATACTTCACTTTGAAGGATTGGCTCAATCTCTATCCAGGGTAATATAAGAGGTGTTAGTTCACCATTGTTTTTTGTAGTTGAGTAATATTCCATAGTATACATATAATGCATTTTGTTAATCCACTCATATGTTGTTGGGCACCTGGATTGTTTCCACATCTTTGGAATTGTGAATTGTGCTGCTATAAACATATCATTAGAGTGAATAGACAACCTAAAGAATGGAAGAAAGTATTTGCTTTGTACACATCCAGTAAAGAGCCGATAATAAGAATCTATATGGAACTTAAGAAAATCAAAGAATTTTTAAGGAAGAGCCCCAAGGCAATCGCCACTACATCAAAAATAAACAAATGGGATCTCATCAAATTAAAAAGTTTCTGCACAGCTAAGGAAACCATCATTAGAGCAAATAGACAACCCACAGAGTGGGAGAAAATATTTGCTCTCTACACTTCTGATAAAGGCCTAATAAAAAGAATCTATCTAGAACTTAAAAGAATAAACAAGAAAAAATCAAACAATCCCATCAAGAACTGGGCAATGGAAATGAACAGAAATTTCTCCAAAGAAGACAGAATAATGGCCTGAAAACATATAAAGAAATACTCAACTTCTCTAATCATTAGAGAAATGCAAATCAAAACCACAATGAGATACCATCTAACACCAGTGAGAATGGCTTGTATCAAGAAATCCCAAAACAACAAATGCTGGCGAGGATGTGGAGAGACAGGTACGCTCCTACACTGCTGGTGGGACTGCAAATTAGTGCAACCTCTGTGGAAAAGAATATGGAGATATCTCAAACAGCTAGATATAGAAATACTATTCAACCCAGCAATAGCATTGTTGGGCATCTACCTGAAAGAGCATAAGACATTGTATTATAAAGACATCTGCACCCGAATGTTTATGGCAGCACAATTCACTATTGCAAGATCATGGAAACAACCCAAGTGTCCATCAATTCACGAGTGGATAACTAAAATTTGGTATATGCTCACAATGGAATACTATTCAATTCTAGGAAATGACAGTGAATTAGCACCATTTATGGTATGCTGCATTAAGCTTAAACCCGTTATCCAAAGTGAGGTGACACAAGATCAAGAAAACGGGCTCCACATCTAGTAGCCATCAAATTGGTACTGGCTGATTAAAACTATGATGCTCAAATGGGGATAGTTCCCACTAGGGTTTGGGGGAGGGGGAGATACACATCTTATAGTTGTGGTGAGCATAGTGGGGGGGGGAGAGGGAATATATCTAAACCTTCCAAGGGAAAGGCTAAGAGATACAATGCAACCCAAAGGTCAAAAAAGGGTAAAAACAAACAAACAAACAAACTTTTATCAGGTGGTGGGCAAATGGGAGGGGGGAGGAGGGGAAGAATTTACACTTACAAAATAGGTGCGATGCGCACCACCTGAGAGTAGGACATGCTTGATGTTTTGGTAAGGTGGGGGGGAGGGCGTGGGGAGGAATAGCAGGGGCAATATATGTAATCCTAACAATATTTGTACCCCTATAATATGAAAAAATAAAAAAAATTTAAAAAATAGAAAATCAACAAGGAAAAAATCAAACAATCCCATCAATAAATGGGCAAAGAACATGAAAAGAAACTTTTAGAAAGAAGACATACTAATGGCCAGCAAACGTATAAAAAAGTGCTCAACATCTCTAATTATTTGCCCACTTTTTATGGAGTGTTAGATTTATTCTTGCTGATTTTTCTGAGCTCTATATATATTCTAGCTATTAGCCCTTTATCAGACATATAGCATGCAAATATTTTCTTCCATTCTTCATGTTGTCTATTTTCTCTAGTCATAGTTTCTTTGGCTGTGCAGAAGCTTTTTAGTTTGATCAGGTCACATTTATTTACTTTTGTTGATGCTGTCATTGTTTTGTGGGTCTTATTCATAAATTCTTTGCATACACCAATGTGTATAAAATTTTTTCAACATTTTCTTCTAGAATTTTCAGGTTTTCATGCTCTATATTTAAGTTTGTTATCCATCATGAGTTGATTTTTGTGAGAGGTGAGAGGCACCGGTCCGATTTCAGTCTTCTATATGCAGTTATCCAATTTTCCTAGCCACATTTATTGAATAGAAATTCTTTTGTACAAAGAAAAAAAAAGTATTGTATAATAAAGACATCTGAACTTGGATTTTTATAGTGGTGCAATTCATAATTACAAAGATGTGGGAACAACCCAAGTGCCCATCAATGCATGAGTGGGTTAATAAAATGTAGTATATGTATATCATGAAATACTACACAGCCACAGAAAATGGTTAACTTATACCTCTTGTATTATCCTGGATGGGGTTGATTGAATTATTCTATGTGAGTTCTCAGAAGAATAGGAAAACAAACACCATATGTACTCACCACTAATTTGGTAATAATTGATCAACACTTATGTGTACATACAGAAATAACATTCATTGGGTGTCAGGCAGGTAGGAAGGTGGAGGAGGGGAGGCATAAATTCACAGCTTATGGGTGTGTTGCACACTGTCTAGGGGATGGGCACATTTGTAGCTCTTACTCAGGCAGTATAAAGGCAATATTTGCAACCAAAGTATTTGTAAACCCATAATATTCAGAAATAATAAAAGAAGAAGAAGAAAGAATCTGTGAACTCAGGAATAGGTTATTTGAAAATATACAAATAACAAAAAAAGAAAAATAAATAAATAGAAATGAAGAAAGCATATGGGTTTATGGAAAAGCATCAAGAGAACTTATGCTTGTGTTATAGAAGTAAAAGAAGGAAAAGAGAAAAAGAAAAGCATAGAAGCTTATTAAATAATAAATGGCTAAAAAATTCTGAAATCAGGTGAAAGACCTAAATATACAGGTACAAGAAGATCAGAGATTTCCAATCAGTTTCAATTCAATAAAGACTACCCCAAGGCATGTTATAATTAAACAATAAAATATCAAAGACAGACAATTTTGAAAGCACAAAGAAAAAAATATCCTTGAGTACAAGAAAACCACCACAAGGATAGTGGCATATATTTAGCAGAAACTTTGCAGGCCAACAGACAGGGAGGTGATGTACTGTAAGAACCAAAAGAAAAAGACTTTCAATCAAGAATAATATACACAGAAAATCTGTCTGTTACTAATGGATAAAGAATTTTATAGGGAAAAAAAGTGAGGAAAATCAGCACCTCTAGAACTGCCATTCAAGAAATGCTAAACAAACAAGCAAACAAAGTTCTTCAGTCCCACCAGCAGTGTGAATTTGGAGATACCGCAAGCAACTAAAAATATAAATACCATTCGACCCAGCAATAACATTGTTAGGCATCTACCCAAAAAAGCACAAGACATTCTATTATAAAGATACCTGCACCTGAATGTTTATGGCAGCACAATTCACTATTGCAAGGACATTGAAACAACCCAAGTGCCTGTCAATTCATGAGTGGATAATTAAAATTTGGTATATATTCACAATGGAATATTACTAAATTCTAAGAAATGACAGCAAGCTAGCACCACTTATACCATCCTGGTTTAAACTTAAGCCCATTATCCAAAGTGAGGCAACACAAGATCAGGAAAATGGGCTCCACGTGTACTCGCCATCAAACTGGTACTGACTGATTAAAACTATGGTAATCAAATGGTGGTAGTGTTCACCAGGGATTCAGGGGGTGAAGGGAAGTAGATCCACATCTTAGGGATGTGGTGAGCATTGTGGAGGGGAAGGGCATACCTCTATCCCTTCCTAGGGAGAGGCAAAGATATAAAATGTAACCAAAATGTCAAAAAAGAAAAGAAAAAAAAAAACATTTATCGGGTGTCAGGCAGGTAGGAGGGGGAAGGATGGAATGGGTGTAATACTTACATAATGAGTGCAATGGAGGATGGATGCACTAGAAGCTATGACTCAGTGGGGGGGAGGGGTAACAAGGGCAACATATGTAATGTGAACAATATTTGTACCCCCATAATATGATGAAATAAATAAAAAGTTATTCTGGCTGAAATGAAGGGATTATAATTAATAACATAGAAATATGTGAAAGTATACAACTCAGTGAGAAACCCAAGTACATATTGGAATTCAGAATAATCTAGTGCTCTAACAGTCACATGCAAATATTATGAGTGTTAAAACACAAAACTATTAAAGAGTATAGGTGCAAAAAATTTTAAGTGACACAAAATATAAAAAGATGTAAAAAGTAAAATGAAAACATAAATTGAGGAGCAGTAAATGTGTATAATTCTTGGATGTCATCAAAGTTAAGTTGTAATCAGCTAAAAATAGCTTGTTGTAACTATAAGATATTTCATGTAAGGCCCATGATAACCACAGAGCAAAAACCTAAAGCACATACAAAAAATATAAAGAGAAAATAATCAAAACATAACACTAAAGAAAATCGTCAAATCACAAGTGAAGACAGCAAGATATAAAGGACATAAAAAGATCAGCAAAAGAAACATTAAACAATTAACTAAATGGCAGCAGTCAGATTTCTCCTACCAGTAATTACCTTAATCGTAAATAGATTAAACATTCCAATCAAATGGTTGAAATAGCTGAATACATTTTTAAAAATACCCAAACATATGCTGTCTAAAAGAGACTTACTTCAGATTTAAGGATACACATAATCTGAAAGCACAGGAATGAAGAAAGATATTCAACACAAATGGAAACCAAAAGGGAGCAAGGGTAGCTATACTTACATCAGATGATATATGTCAAAAATCATAAAAAAGACACAAAGAATTCATTATATTTTGATAAAGGAGTTGATTTATTAAGAGGATATGACAATTATAAATACATATACACCCAATATTGGAGCATTTATATAAATATAAAGCAAATATTAATCGATTTGAAGGAGAAGCTAGCAATACAATAATAGTAGAGCACTTAAGTATCTTTACTTCAACAATGGATAGATTATTTAGAGAAAAATAAGAAAGGAATCATTGGACTTAAACTACACTTTAGACTAAACATCCTAAGAGACACATATATAGAACATTCCATTCAATAGCAGGATAATACACATTCTTCTCAATCCCAAACAGTACATTCTCTAGAATAAATTATATTTTAAGCCAGAAAAGAAGTCTTAAAAAACTTAAGAGGAATTAAATATTATGAAGTATCTTTTATGACCATAGGTAAAGAAATTTGGGAAAACTCACAAATATGTAGTAATTAAGCAATGTGTTACTGAAAAATCAATCTGTCAAACATAAAGTCAAAATGAAAATTATATCTATATAAATAGATGAATAGACACATAAGTAGGTAGGTAGGTAGATAGATAGATACATAGATAATATAACAATGTTAAGACAAACAAAAAGACAACATACCAAAACTTGGAGGCAGCAAATTAATTTTAGAAAGAAAGTTTATGGCAATGATAATAATCTCAAATAAACAACCCAGAGACACTTTCAGGTCCTAGAAAAAGAACAGAATAAGCCCAAAGTTAACAGAAGGAATAAAATAGCAAAGATCAGATATCAGAGTAGAAATAAACGGACTTGAGACTGGAAAATCAATAGAAATGACAAAAAACTGAGTTGCTTATTTTGAAAAGGAAAAAACTTGACAACTTTAGCTAGACTAATTAAGAAATCACCAGGAAAGAATGAAATAAATTCTAAAAAAAATAAAGGGAATAAACGTCCCAAAACAATGGATATTGGCATGGATGTGGAGAGATAGGAACACTCGTACACTGCTGGTGGGACTGCAACCTCTATGGAAAGCAATATGGAGAAACCTTAAAGTGATACAAGTGGACCTACCATTTGACCCAGCAATCCCATTACTGGGCATCTACCCAGTAGAAGATCCAATGACACTCTACAAAAAAGACACCTGCACTCAAATGTTTATAGCAACACAATTCATAATTGCAAAGCTGTGGAAACAACCCAAGTGCCCATCAATTCATGGATTAATAAAGTGTGGAATATGTATACTATGGAGTACTATTCAGCTCTAAGAAACAACGGTGATATAGCACATATTGTATTTTCCTGGATAGAGCTGGAACCCATTCTACTAAGTGAAGTATCCCAAGAATGGAAAAACAAGCACCACGTGTACTCACCAACAAAATGGTATTAACTGATCAGCACCCAAGTGGACACATAGGAACTACATTAATTGGGTATTGGACGGGTGGGAGGGGACGGAGTGCATGTGTATACATACATAATGAGTGAGACTTGCACCGTCTGGGGGATGGTCACGCTTGAAGCTCAGATTTGCAGAGGGAGAGGGTACAAAGGCATTATTTGAAACCTTAAAATTTGTACCAGCATAATATGCTGAAATAAAAAAAAAATTAAAAAGGAGACTTTACAATTGATATCATGGAAAGTAAAGGATCACAAGACACTACGATGAACATTATATGTCAATAAAATGGATAACTTTGAAGCAATATACAAATTCCTAGAAACACACAACCTACAAATATGGAATCAAGAATGAATAGAAAATCTGAACAGACAAATATTAAATAAGGAGATTAAATCAGAAAAAAAAAAAAAAAAAAAAACAGAAACAAACGAAAAAAATCCTCCCATGGAATAACCCTTGTGGCTCTGGCTTGGGTGAGACAAAATGTTTATACACCCGTAATATCCTGAATTAAAAAAAAAAAATAGACAGAGTTTCTTAGGCATGTTATTATTTTGTTTAAATTGTGTATTTGATACCATTGCTTCTGCAATTCTAGAAAAAATATTTAAAAATGTGTATTTGAGGAGCAATGCTCAATACAAAGGAATAAAAAAGTTGGTTTACGGGAAACTTTTGTTTTGTTTCAACTCTGCCATTAAGTGGCTGGGTATGTGATTTTAACTTATCTTGGATGACTTGTTAGGTGCTCAGATATCTAATTTTTGGAAAGAGAAGGGGTAAAAATATTTTTATAATTATGTATTTACTTTGTAGCTAATCTAGATAAAATAATGACATACCCAGAAAAAACTATGCTTAGGATTTGATAGATTAACAGTGTAATTGAATTCTACAAAACATGGAAGAAAGAAATAATACAAATTTTTGTCAAACTCTTCAAAAAAATTGAACATGAGGGAATACTGCTAAACTAATTTTGTAAGGCCAATATTTCCTTAACACCAAAGTCAGATGAGGATAGTATAAGAAAATAAAATTACATGACAAAATCCCTGATTAACATAATCCAAAATCCTCAACAAAATATCAGGAAATCAAATTCTCCAGCACATTAAAAAGATAATTTATTATTATTAAATGGTATTTATCTCTGAAATGCAATAAATGCTATAAAATACACAAATTAATATATGTGATATTCTGCATTAACAGAAAAAAGAACAAAAAGCATATGAGCATCCCAATAATTGCAGAAAATGCATTTAATAAAATCCAACATTCTTTCATGGTAAAAACACTCAACAATTATGTATGGAAGGAACAAATTATGTATGGAAGGAATGTAGTTCATCACGATAACAGCCATGTTTGACAAACCCACAGATAGCATCATACTCAGAGATGAAAAGTTGAAGACTTTTCCTTTAAGATTTTGAACAAGACCATACTACTCAACCTTGTCATTTCTATTCAACATAGTACATGAAGTCCTATTCAGAATAATTGGGATAGAAAATAGATAAAAGACATTTCAATCAGAAGGGAAAAATAAAATTGTCACTATTTGTAGACACTGTGTCTCATATATAGGAAATCATAAAGACTTCACAAAAATCTGTAAGTGCTAATAAACTGATTTAGTAAAGTTGCCTGATACAAAATCAACATGCAAAAATTAGTTGCATTTCTACACATTAACAATAAACTATTAAAAAATGAAATCAAGAATACAACTCCATATGCAGTAGCATTAAAATAATTAGATGAAATACTTGAAATATTTAACCAAGAATGTGAAGATTTATACACTAAAAGTATGAAACAAATTGAAGAAATAAATAAATGGAAAGATAACCCCTGTTCATGTATTGTAAAAATTAATATTGTTAAAATGTCTGTACTCTTTAAAGCAATCTACAGATTCAATGCACTCACTATCAAAACTGCATTGAGATTTTTTTTCATGGAATTTGACAAAAATTTTTTAAATTCACATGAAAACATAAAAGATGCCAGCAGCTAAATCAATCTTGAGCCCAAACAGCAAAGCTTGAGTAGTCACACTATATGATCTCAAAATCTATCACAAATATATAGTAATAAAAAAGGCACATTGCTGTCACAAAAAATATACACCA